>PITA01021006.1:0-33658 GCA_004023965.1 Spilogale gracilis | reverse complement strand
CGTCCCCGGGCACAGACCTCCTCTAGCGCTGGCCTGACCCTCCTCCAGCCGTCCCCGGGCACAGACCTCCTCCAGCGCTGGTCTGACCCTCCTCCAGCCGTCCCCGGGCACAGACCTCCTCCAGCGCTGGCCTGACCCTCCTCCAGCCGTCCCCGGACACAGACCTCCTCCAGCGCTGGCCTGACCCTCCTCCAGCCGTCCCCGGACACAGACCTCCTCCAGCGTTGGCCTTGACCCTCCTCCAGCCGTCCCTGGACACAGACCTCCTCTGGCAATGAAAGCCCACTCGATGCCCTTGGCAGGACTCCCATCCCATGGGTCCATGGCTCCCAGCCCAGGCCCGAGGACAGGACTCCTGTCTTTACAAGTCCAGGCCCCTCTCAGCTCCTTCTGCTATGTCCTGCAGAGCGGGAGGGCTGGATCTCTCCGCAGACGTCAAATCCACCCAGGCACGGACAACGGCAACCTGCGCCCAGCCATCTGTGCCCCCAGTGCCTGCAGCAAGTGTGACCTAAGACGGCCGAGAACGACCACGTGTGCCCAGGAGCATGGGACCGAGTGGCGGGAACGGGAGCAGCAGGCCCTGGCTGGGACCGCTGGGGGCTTGGCTCCTCTGTGGAGGCGGCCGAAAAGCATGGGGCCTGTGCTTCTGGCAGGAGGGGCCTGTCGGGCCGGCATGTTCTGTGTCTCTCTGGGCAGCATCCTGAGCTCTGAGGGGCAGAACCTTCCATCTCTGCCTTATGGTGCCCACTGTTCCAGAAGCAACCTCTCGGCATGTCCTGCTGGCAGGCAGGAGCTGGTGCCTGTGATGAGTGGGGCTCCTGGCACGGGACTGGCGCATTGGGGGACCCCACTCAGCACCTCCATTCTAAGCGGTCCATTGCAAGTGAGACTACTGGGGAGCCGAGGACAAGCTTCTCAGAGACAGCCGGGGACGTGGCTCCCAGCTGCAGTGACTACGGCTCTCAGACAGACATGGGTCTCCCCTCTCCCGTGTGCATCCACGCGGCTCTATCTAGTTCAGCTCGGTGACCCGGGAGGACCCACCATAAGCCAACACTACAGTGGGGGGGCGCAAGGAGAGGCACCTCCTCTGACCTCTGGAGACATAAAGGAACCAATGCCAGGTCACCAGCCGGCTAATGGCCTTGGGCCCCAAGTGGGGCCCACAGCGTGGCCGGCTGCCTTCTGGCTCTGTGACCTGATGAGGCACTTCTCTGGGTCTCCAGTTTCTCTGCAGCAAAGTGGGGGCACTCTGACCTTCTGCAGCTGCTGGAAGAATAAATAAGACGGCAGCAATTCATTGGCCCCTGTGCCTAGCACCGGTAAGAGCCCAGTCCCGGTCCCCACTGTTGCAGTTGGTAGTTATGAGTAGTGCTCCTGGAGGGGAGAATGTCGCCCAACTCTGCTGGGCTGGTCAGCTTTCCTGGCTTACGGGCACGAGCTGCCTGATAAATGTAAGTAAACAGTTTGGAAACTGACCTTCGCCTGGGGGCAGACACCTGGTGGGAGGGACGAGGGAGCACAGGGGTACCCCATGGAGGTGCTTATCCCCTGGAGATGAAGCATGCTCCCTGCTAGGCTGAGAGGGGCATGTCTGACCCTGACTTAGCCCGTAAATGTGTTGGCTGAGCCTGAATCCGTGCCTTGAAATGCAAGGCTCAGGATTCCAACACGCTCTTACCCCTGGGCTCTAACGATGGAAATGAAGCAAAACCCTGTGAATGAATCATGGGCACAAGGATCTGCACCTCACAGGCCTGCCTGAACAGGAAAGCGGGGACCAAGCCCCATTCCCGAGTTGGTTTGCGGTTAATGTGTCTGGAGATGAAGACCATCTGAGAGCCGGGCAGCAGCCCTGACCCCAGGGGCCCGGCCCACTCTGCTGCTGTCCTCTCCGCGGTGTCGTGCACCAAGGCCTGGGCCTGGCCCTTCATCTTCGCAGTTGCCTCGGGGGGCGGTATTAATTCTGACGCGTGGATAGATAAGTAACCTGGGGTCTGGGGATATGAAGCCCCTCATCTGGGTCCACGCCTTGTTTCTGTGGGATGACGGTCCCTCCGGACCCTGCTGAGCTTCCACAGGCCCCACGGAGACTGTGCTCTACTCCCTTCTTCCACTCAATTAAGCAAACATGTGTTGAGTGCACACCACCGATAATCTGATGGTGATCATCGTTTATAGGGCAGGCAAGACGGCTGAGCCCTGCGCGGGCTGCACCGGGCACCCGGCGCCACGGCGGCTGTCCCTGCCTCGAGAAGCCCCGTCCGGCTCCCGCACGGCCCGCCCTCTCCAGCATGGGGCTGATTTTGGCAGAGCTGACAGCATGGGTGCAGCCGGGCCCGAGGGGGCCCTCTGCAAAACCCTCAGCAGCACCCCATCCCCGGGGCGGGGGGATGTGTCCACTCCCTAACCCCCCGGCCTCCTCCCCCGGCACGGTGCCGAAGCGAGACACGGGAAGGGACACATTAACTGGTGCGACCCCACAATGACAGCCGCGGTTGTTTACCACGGTGAGAACAGCTCTGCCTGCCAACGGCAGCCGCCATCACGTCCCCCTACTGCCGGCTCCCCCCAAGTGTTTATTTAAGCCAACACATTGCTCTGCTAATTGGATAACATTCCATGTGAAAATAGACCTTTTAAAACAACAGCAGTGGCGGCAAATAAAAACAGCTGCAACTGCAAAAGTACAAAGGCGCGGTGGGCTCGGGAAGGGAAAAATTAAAGGCGCACGCATGGGAAAAAAATTAATATTCTGGTTTCTGGGCCACGAGTCCATTCTTCCCATCCTTTCCTCTTTCCATCCCAGAGCAGGGACCAGCCTGCTCTGGGCAACCACAGCGGAGGTGGTGGGTGCGAGAGAGAACCCCACTGGCTACTGGGGGCCCGGCTAGAGCGAGGAGGGGCAGTGCTCACCGAGCAAGTGGACGCAGAGGGAGGGCCCTGGACGCGTGGGCACCTGATCAGAACCCGGGCTGCACGAGCGCGGGGCCAGTGACTTCAGCCCCTTTGAGCCTCAGTGCCCTTGGGCGTCAAGTGCCTCCCACCAGTGCCCTCCTGGAGTCCTGGGAGGATGAAGAGTGACAAAGGCACACACCTAGCACCCTCCCCGCCAAAGACAGGCTTTGAGAAGTTGATGGTTTTGCTCAATGCCAAGACACTGCCTTTCTAGAAACATCAGGTGGCTCCTGAGATAGGGAGAGAGCCGCGCACGTGAGCACAGACCCAGGCCACCCAGGGAGGACCGCTGCGTTCGGGATGGCTCGAGTCCTTGACTTCAGTCTTCCTTTGTCAGCCTCTGTCCCGCTCCCCTCCACCTTGAGCGGGAAGTTCTTCGAGAAACATCAGCTCATCACCCCTGGAGTTTTAGGGAACGCTGGCACTTTCAGAGGGACTGACACTGCCCCAGACATCAAGGGCTGACAAGCATCCTAGGACAGGGGACTGTGCCAGCTCGCTGAGCCAGTGGTGAGGGGGGTGGGTCCCCAGCTTAGCTCCTTGACCCCAGAGCCACGGCTGGGCTTCCCGTTGGTCCACGGGGATCAGTCCACGGGGCTCTGCAGCGGCTGCAGAGACGGAGCCTGGAGGCCGTGCAGAGACACGGGGAGGGAGTGATGCGAGTCTCCCGCCCAGCTCACGGGGCGGCTGCAGGTTGGGGCGAGACAATGTGCGTGCCGTGTACGTGTCACACATGAAGCCGGCACGGTCGGTCACGGGAGCTTCTGGCTTTTGTCATCAGTTGCCTGGTTACTCCGAACTCTGCCATGACAGCCTCTCTGCAGCCTCGGGCGAGGGTTCTCTTTCCAGTTTGGGAGCTGCGTGCTTGACCCAGAGGCGCCTGACGGATAACAAAGTCCCCGGCCACATGTGGGTGGGACACGGTGTCGCACAGAAAGCTCAGAGGACTCAGGGCAGGGCGTGGAGGCGGCATAGACGGTGTGTGTTACGATCCCAGCAGACGGCGTTGCTGAGGGGCTGTCTCTAGGGGCCGACCAGGCCTCATTTTCTCTTCTGCCAGCTGGCAAATGGGCTGGTTGCTGAGGAAGGAGTATGTTCTGGAAGCCGACACACCTGGATTCAGGCCCCAGCCCCACTCAGAAGCCTTTGGTTCCTCCACTGCTTTCCAGGCTCCTCACTGTGCAGTCCACTGTTTGTGACCCTCCTGCCTCTCCTCTCTATCCTCTCCCCTCTGCCCTCCATCTGAGCACTGCCCAGGCCCCCAGGGGGAGGCTCCAATGCCAGGTTCAAGGGTTGCCGATGCCAAGAGTGTTGACCTCTCTCACCACGAGGGTGTCTTGCCAGACAACGGCAGTGAAGCCCCTGGTGAGGGACTCGCGTCGGTCAGGGATCAGTCAAGCCCTGGAGAGGCTTCTAGAGGTCTCCTTCCTCAAGGGCTTCTGAAGGAGGACAGCCACGGAGGGGAAGGCCGCTGGGGGAACTGGGATCAGACAGGTAGGTTCCCCTAGCAGTCCCACAAATACCTTCTGCAGAAGTGACACGAGATCTTGGGGTGTTCTGCTCAGTGCCTCCTTACAGCCTCGTGCTCCCTCTTCAGACTCACACCCACCCCTGTGCTGGCTCGACACGTACAGCAGTCGGAATTCTATTCACCAGCGTGCGACGCGCACGGCTCTCTGGGTCAGCGGCGGGCGCTAAATGTGCCACTCGGAAGACAATAAAGTTCTTCAGACAGACACGGAGAGGAGAGGGAGAAGCAGTTTCCCCAGGAGGCAAAAAGAGCAAAGGGATGTCTGCAGGGAAGACGTGCTCCCGGTGGGTTTGCACCTCAGGAAGGCCCAGCTCGTGGGGAGAGCTGCTACGGGAGGAAGGGGGGGCCCATGAGGGCCAGAAGTGACCCCAGAACCCAGCTGGACGCCTGTCAGAGCTGAGGAGCCAATCCTGGAGGGGCTGTGGGTTGAGTCCTCCCTGTCCTCGGCTGCCCTTTCTCCTCCTGGAGCCCAGAATGGAAGGCAGGGAAGGGGTGGAGGGGAGGAGCCACCTGCATGAGTCCCCAGGGCTGTGCGGGCTGGCTTTGAGAGATACCCTCTAGTGCCCAGAACCGCCTAACCGAGCACTCACTCCGCCCCGTCTGCTTGAGGGGTCCCTTCTGTCCCAGGGATCCTGAGAACCTAAGTGCCCCGACTGCATCTCGGCAACGCGGCGTGTGGAACTGGAGGCCGGGAGCCCACTCCCAGTCTGACAGCAGCCTCTGCCCTGGAGAGAAGCCATCGTGTGGAAGACAGATGCCTTCCAGCTACGGGGCTTGGGTGCCTCTGCTCTCGGCTCTGTCCTATCCCCGCTCCTTCTTAGATTGGCGCCCTTGTCACCACCTTCCTCATCACAGCTAACAGACGGAGCCCCGAGGACCAGCGCCATCCCAAGAACACCACCCCATCCAAACCTCATGACAACTCGATGAGGAAAACCCTATCACCATCACACAAGGGGGGAAACCGAGGCACACAGAAAGTAAGGCACTTGCCCCAAATCACACAGCAGGCAGTGGCCGGGCTGGGATTCCAACTCAGGCAGTCTGGCTTCCGAGTTTGTGCTGTAACAAGCCCCTTTGGAAGACGCGGCTCTTGGGGACAGGGAGTGGATTCCTCCCCGCCTTGTCCCCTGCTCACGATCTCATGCAGCTGCCCCAACAACAGTTCCACAGTTCCACACCCTCACTGTCCAACCCCTTGGGACCCTCGAGCTGGATGGAAGGCTGGGGAGAAAACACTGCCCTGGTCTTCCCTCCCCTCTGGCTGGGATAAAGGCACAGTGGCCCTCAAGGGGGAGGGCTGGTGGGCCTGGGGAGACGACTCACTGGTCTCCAGCACGGCGTGCCGGGGTTTCATGTGTGCTGTCTGCTCGCGAGGCTGGGACCTGGTTCCCGCCGCCGTCTTACGGCTGAGGAACCTGGGGCGCAGGGCAGGGCTCGGGAGGCCAACCCAGCGGGGGCAAGGTGCTGTGGATGGCGGCCCTCCAAGGCTGCCCTCTGAGCCAATGCAGGTCCCCCGACGTGGGTCCCTGCTGCGGGAACCAAGGCCAGGCAGGGCTTGCTGCACCCAGGGGTTCTGCCCCCGCTGCCACGGACATGAGGCAAGGGAAAGGCTGCTAGCCGAGAAGAAAGGGGAGCAGATGTCCAGACAAATGTGGCCACGTGTCAACCCATCAGGCACTTGAGATCAAGGCCCCGAGACAAAGGTGGCTGGCAAGGCCCCCCGAGGCCCCAGGAGTGCCCTCCGTGCCTGTGCGTGTTCCCAGGGCCCACAAAGGCTGCAGCTGGGTCCCTGAGATGGCACCTTCGGCTCCACCCACTGGGCCTCTGGCAAAGGCACTCGCTAAAGGCCAACGGGTGTGATTCTAACCAACACCCTCTGCTTTCCCCAAGGACGCATCGTGAGGCGTGGAGAGGATCCCGCCTGTCGCTTCACTGTACCCTTTAGGAAAGATGAGGCCAGTAGAGGGGAAATGTGCAGGCTCACGAGGGAGCCCCCAGACACAGCCAGAGCCCCGATCACATTGCCTCTGCTCCCACATCCCACATCTGCTGCTGGGCTGGACCCCACACCCACTGTAAGAGCTCCCCACCCAGCCCCGAGCTGCACTGAGCCCAAATCCCGATCGGCTGCCTTGCTCTCTAAGTGAAAGGTTCTCTGTCTCCAAGGGCCCTGGAAAATTCTGTACCTGTCTGGGCTGACCTCACCTATCACCAGCACTACTGAGAGGCCTTGGCCACGAGTGGGAAGATGAGGGGAAGCCTGTGTGGGTCCCTGTGGACCGAAGTGCTGGCCCCTGGTCCCCGGACCCTTCCATGTGGCACGACCTCTCCCACGCTATCTGCCTCAGGACACTTGTGACTGGGGAGCTCTGAGCTGGGGAGTCCCAGGAAACCCACTGGCCTCCCTACTTTGTATCCCAGTTTCCTGAGGATGTCACGTCAGGGAGGGAGGGAGGGAGGGAGGGCAAGGGACACAGAACTACCCCTTCCTCCAAACACAAAACCTGGGGCCTTTTCTTCCTAGGGAGTTGCACAAATTAGTGTCAGGGAAAAAAAGCAGGAGAACCACATGGTGCAGTGACATGCCCTCATCCGTTGAGAGGTTTAGCTGCTTCTCCTACCAAGGGCACAGAGAAGAAAGTGGGGTGAGCAGGGGACGGCTCGGTCTCACCTTTGCATCCTGCTTTGTGAGGAAGTCCACGAAGCCAAACCCCCTGTGTGTGCCTGTCCCGGTCATCTTCTTCGGCAAACGGACGGTCTTCAGCTCCCCGAAGGTGCTAGAAACAAAAGGCAAAACACAGCAGTTTAAGAATAGGAGGCCTGCAAAGGGGTTGGGTATGTGTGGGAGGGCAGGACCCACTCTCACACATGAATCCTCTCTAGTTAGAAAGAGAAGTATTTGCGGGGCACGCGTGCGCGCGCACACACACACACACACACACACACACACACCATACAATGGTGTCGCCTCCCCATGGGCCAGCACATGCTCTAGGGCATGACTGTCCTTCTCCCCTTTTAGATCCCAGATCCCGGCCGTCATGCTGGGCAGGGAGGGATGATCCAGTTGGAGATGCTGATGGGGAAGGTTTGGTTCCTCTCTGATAGGCTGGCACACTCGGCCTCCCCTATGCCCGTGGGTCTATCTGGCAGGGGGCACGCAGCCCTGCCCATGCGCGCGAGCCAGGGACCCGGATGCCGAGTCAGCGGGGTCTTCTGACCTGAATCTGCCCGCACGGCTGAGCTGAGCACACAGCAAGCCTGTGGGGAGTGAGCAGGATGAGCCTCTGCTCCCGGCCCCGGGTCCTGGGATGTTTCTCCGTGCTCCGTGCTAACATGACATACAGCTACTCCCTCTAAGCCCCACGTCCCCTACCTCTGGGCTTTACCTTTGGTACCTGCTAAGCCAAAGTCAGGCAGAGCTCTGGAGGAGAGGATGGCCTGGCTCCCCTGACAGGATGAAACAGGTAAACACAGCTTGGACCATCTCCTGCCCTCCTCCCCACCCTCTCCGCCCATATAAATGTTCGAAAAATTCCTGGACAAAAGGATCAGGCCTCTCTAGCTCTCCCGTCTCGCTCCCCCACCCCAACCCTATCTTGATGTCCATTTATCAAATATATATGCACAAATTGCTGCAGATAAATATTTAATGTGCATGGCATCTGAAGAGGTGTTATTTTATTTGAAAACCTACACACACTTACGGGTGGCTGGGCACACGGCACGTACACTCAACAGCCAACGATGCTCTGGGGCCAAAGCCCGATTGGGTAAAAACACAGGAAAGGCCGTAAGCTCTCGTGAAATGATATAAGCTAAATCTGAGGCGCTAACCCGCAGCCCTAACGGCATGACCAGGCATCTGCCAGCCCAATTTCTGAAGGCAGGATGGTGTGTAAATGCGGCATTATGATTCTTCAAAATGAATCTGCACGTCTCCTCCGAGCTCCCCAGCAGCTCCCCCCCAGGCTAGCAACGAGGCTGGCCTCCCCGAGAGGGGAGGGGCTAGAGGTGGCGGGCCTCGGAGCCCTGGCAGTCTCCCTGGCCTGGCTGAGGCTCTGGCTCATGCCCAGGAGGGGGCACGAGGGGGCGCGGTTGGGGTCCAGGGGCTGGGCAGGTGGGGACAGGCTAGAAGGTGAGGCGGAGGGTTCAAGGAGTCCAGCCCGCAAAGCCGGCTTTATACTGCCACCTAAAGGCCAAAGCCGCACATGACAGGCACTGCCCCTTCCTCTTGGGGAGCGCCAGTGCCGGCCAGATGAGTTGCCTCGTGGGCTCCTTCGGGTAAATTATCCTTTAGCTCCAAGTTCTTCAGAGAGGCATGGGGACTGCAGGGATGGTGCATCTGATGGTCATGAGGACCTGAGCGTGACAGCACTCAGACTCAGGTAAGAGAAGGCCTTAGCCAGCACCTCCCATGTGCCCGGACAACGGTGCACACAACCCTGCCCCAGGCTCAGCTTTAGCACAGCGTACTCCAAGCGGTCTTTGCTCACCCCCTCCCCAGCCCTCCCGGCTGGGCTGGACGCCCCCCGCCCCTGGCAATCAGGGCTCACTGCGCTTCTCAGCTGGGGCCTTGGGGTATGGATGCCGGTGAGCTCACTGCCTGCCCCCGGGGCTGGAGCTCAGCTCTGCGATAGCAAAAACCACATCTATCTTGCTACTCAGGGGATCCACAGCCAGGAGCCAAGTGCCTGGGCCCAGAGGGGACGCCTGGTGGCATTTTTGGGAAGAAACAGACAAGCATACAGTAGCCCCGGGCCGTAGACCTGACTGCTGGTACCTTACCACCGACACCTGGAGGGCCGTGTTGAGGAGGACGTGGCATGGGCCATGGGGTATGTACAGATAGCACACGTGTTCCTTAGTAGTCCTGCCACCCCCATTTCACAGATGGGGAGACTGATGTCTGCTCTGGGAGGCAGTGGTTCTGCCTAGCAAGTGGCAGGCTGAGGATGTGAGCCGGTGCTCTCTTTCCACTGAAGCATTTCATGGTCCTTCCATCACCTGGATAGGGACTGGCCACGTTCTGGACTTCAGACTCCGAGGGATCCAGTGACCTCAACACCCCGGGGTGAGAGACGGAGACCGAGTCCCAGTTCCTTCTGCTCCCACCCTGTGTGAACCGCCAGCCTCTACCCGCATGGATTCCAATCCTATCCCTCGATGGTCCCAATGGCCTCTGCCCAGATTTCTTCGTAGCCCCATCTAATTTCTGGTAAGTTAGCCGATGTGAGCGCGTGCATGCCAGAGGGAGGGGAGAAATGGCTGAGGCGCATTCTTCCCTCCGCAGCACACCACAAGCTGTGGACGCTCTGTGCATGGCAAGCAGCTCAGGGTCCGGAGAAAGGCAAGGAAAATAATTAAAAGGTGGAGAAAAAAGCTGATTAGGAGATGGTAAAGGCAGTGTGCTCATGTGGCCCGGAGACGTGGCATCTCAGAGCTCAGCGGAGAGGGGGGCATGGCAGAGGGGAGCCCTAGAGCCATGAGGGACCACACACATGGGCTCCAGGGCTCCTGTCCCAGGCAGCTGGGGGGCCTTGGGGAGGCCGCAGACCCCGTCAGCATTGCACAGAACACTGCTTCAGAAATCCCACGACTCTTTAAGGGAACCTGGGAAATGGTCCTGATGAACACGTTTCCCCCTTTCCGTGGAGAGCAGCATAAGAGAGAGCCAGAACTTAAAGAACAGCTGCAAGATCACAGTTAGATCTTCAAGGGAACTTCCCGATGTCTGGGAAACCTAGCAATGAACCGGCGAGGCTTCAAGACACCATGATGGCTGCCGTGACCCCAGCCACCGATGCCTGGGATGCCTGGGAGGTGCCTGGCCTTTTTTAAAGACACCGTGTCCAGGTGTAACAATGGTGGGGAAGCAGTGTAACTGACCCTACTCTCCCAGAGGAGGAAAACCAGAGGCCGGAGCGGCCAGGGGACCCAGCCCCGTTCCCCTGGCCGCGGGCTTTCTCTCGGCTGCTACTTCTCCGGCCCGAGAACAATGCTGGGAGGGCAGCCGGCTCCCGCTGCTCGTGTAACCGTGTGGGATAATATAAGGTGGGGACCAATGATCTCGGCGCGATATCGAAAACAAATTAAAAAGCAAAAAAAAAAAAGGCTGGGGGGGAAATCGATGAAGTACCTTTAGCTCCTTGGAGATAAGCGATATATAAATACCAGCCATTATTAAGGTTCTTATCTGACAGAAGGTCCACGGAGCCATTTTTAAGAGTGGCTTTTGAAGGAAGTTCTGCGTGTACCCTGGTCTCTGGGGAGCAGAGGCCGCCAGGGACCAGAGAAGGAGGGAAATCGCAGGGCACCCAGGAGCTCCCCCCCACCCAGCCCAGACCCCGCCGCTCGGGAAGGAGCCGCGTGCGCTCCCCACTGTGTAGATAATAGAAACCACAAAATAGCAATTACTGTATCAGAAGCTGTGAATAAAGAGGACATACCGGGCTTTTAAACATGGCCCTCCTTCCCTCCCCCACCACGCTCACACTTCATAACAAACTCGCACCTCACTTTTCCAATTACTTCATTCACCTTGGGTTCACCAATTACTTCCCCGCGCCGCAGCCCCGCCCCCCTCTGCCGCACCCAGAGCGCAGGACGGCGGGCACACCGGTGGGTTTTCCACGACTGGAGTCTGTTGTCACGTTTCCAATTTCTCCCAAGATGTGTTGGGGTGGGAGGGGGTGTGAGGGGTTGAGCGAGGCGAGCCAATTACACCTAGCCCCCGTACACAGGTCCGGGCATGCAAATCGGGTCGGCACTCCAGGCCTGAACACAGACACAATGTGTGTGAGCGCTGTGGGTGCGTGTGGGGGTCTCCCCCCTCCGCACAGGCTGTGTACCCCCCAACCGGACTCCAGGCCTGGCTGGCGATGTCTGGGGTTCTTGGCTCTGCTGCTGAAAAGGGATGAGTCCTCCTCTCGCTCCCTTGTCTGAAGTGATGGGATCAGGAGAGAGAGGGAGAGGAGAAGTGAGGGGAGGCAGAGAGAACCCTCCAGAGAGGCAGAACTTGACAGTCGTGCAGCTGCTCTGGGGCTTAATGAGCTGAGTGGGAGGCTGGCCTGGCCCTCTGCCCTGTACGCTGACACCAAGTGGGGGTCAGGCACACCTTGAGGAGCCACGGTCCCTCTGCTCCCAGGACCCAAGTCCTTATCCCTCTCCTATTTGGATCTGCCGGAGGAGCCCGAAGCGCAGCAGACGTGCCGAGTCACGTGGGGAACTTAGTTGGCATGATTTCTCTTCCACCTGCACTCAATGCACTGCTGAGGGACAAAAAATTTATCAGCTGTCACCCAAGGGACCCAAAGTCAGACAACAGTGTGGTCTCGACAAGATGAAGGGGTGGTTTGTGGTAAGAATAAACCCCAGGCTTCTTTTTCTTCCTTCTGGGAGGTAAGGAAAAAGGGCTAAATCGCTTGGCAACAAAAAGCCTTTCAAATACACCCCCACCACCAGCACCGATTTTCGAACACTCAGGGCATATCCGTCTGTTCCTCCGGGACTTCCAGGCTACAGGTTCCCCAGCAACTGGGGCATCTGCTGCACACGATCTCACAAGGGCCTTAGGAGCTGGGCACTGCCACTCATGAGTCTCAGAGAAGTCACATGATTTCTCCAAGGTCGCTCAGCAAGTCCTTATGTGCCACCGGGGACATCCCGCCCGAGGTCCCACAGGCGGCGTGTCCCCTTGTGCCCCTGACGCCTCAGCGCTCACAAGCCCTGTCTTGCGCAGCAACAACCGGGCCAACACGCCCTGGGTTCCAATGCCGGGAGGGAGGCAGCAGTGGGTCAGACATCAACCCTGTTCTCAGGGACCCCCGACTGATGGGCAGGCAGGCCCCCACCACAGACACAAGAGGACTCTGCAATCACATCTCTTATCTCAGCCGACTAGGGGCTACGCCTCAGGGTTCCTGATGTCTCTCCTCTGTGACCACCATCTCAAAGAAGGGTCTACCCGTGAACTCGCAGACCCGCCAGTGATTTCCACGAGGGGAATGAACAGGGCAGCTGCTTTCCCTGGCATCTTGGCTCGTGGCCTCCCTAACAGTCCCCACGTGGATAAGGGCCCCAGCTGAGGCTAGGAGAGGCCCGTGGGCGGACTAGAGACAAACCCGTTCCCCGATCTATGATAGGTGGTTTCCGCAGTAGAGCAGCTTGGGCGCAGGCCCCAGCACCCCAACCTCCCATTCCTGCAGTGGGTCCATACCGAAGCCTTCGATCAAGGCAGCCTTGTCCAACCCTCCAACCTCACACAGGGGGGAAGAAGCTAACCGAACACCACTGGCTTTCCTCCCACTCCCGAAACTGCCAAACTTATGCCTACCTCAGGACCTTTGACCTTACTCTTCCCATGACCTGGGCCTCTCCTTACCTAGATGTGCCCACCACCAACTCCTTCCTGTCATTTGATCTCAGCTCAAACACAAACCTTCCGAACACACCACTCCATCTAATGTTCCCTACCCCATGGGCCACTCTGTCACATCTGAGCACCGATGGAAATGGCTTGTTTACTTATCTTTCCCCTCCTTGTTCTAGAAACAGAAAGAACACTCTAAGACGGCCGGGTTCTCACTCCCTGTTGGGTCTGCAGAATCCAGGCCTAGCACACACTCTTACATTCATCCTTCATGCGTTCGGCCTTCGGAGTCCTGCCCCACCGCCAGGTCCCTGTCCTGACCATGCATAGGCTACTGGGGCCATGCGGTCACATTTGGGGGCAGAACATACGGTCCCTCTGTCCTAACGATGCGTCTTCACGCACCACAGGTGACTGTAGGAGTGTGCAGCCCCTGGCTCCTTCCAAGGCCCGCACATGCATCCCCTTGACCGCCGTGCGTGCACCGCAGCAGCAAACACGGGGCCGGCTGTGGGACTCACCGGGGCAATAGGAGCCAGACAGGGAGCTTCCGAATGGAGCCCCGCTGGGTCAGCCAGCCACGGTCAAGGTGCGGACGTGAGCAGGGCCCGGCCGTGGTTGGCCCGCCGCAGCCAGTGTCCACTCTCCCAAAAGAAGGCTAAGCCGGGCAGCGCACGTACACTGTGGACCAGAGTCGGGCACTGGCTCTCGGAGACGTTTAACTGAGACCAATTTGGGCATGTGGTTTCTTCCTCTTTTGTTCTCTCTTGCTCTTTTTAAAGGGTGGCTTTTAGACTGAACTTTTCCAATTACTCACCACTCATCGCGGTGAGAGGCGGATGTAGAAAGGTTACCTCGTCTCCATCAGAGCAATCCTCCCTTTCACTTTGGCCTCTTGGAGGCTGAAAAATGGCCTGGTTTCCAAGAAAGTGAGAAAGGAAGCGCGGAGGACAGCATTTAGCTTTTCTCAATAGCCTTTCATGGGGTCCTTTCCAGGCAAGCGTGACCCTCTTGTTTTCGAGATGAGGACTCCTGGGGACGAGCAGTTAAATGGTATCTCTGAATCAGAGTCTCCCGGGGCCTGCATTCCAGGTGGGGTCCACACTCTCTTTCTCGAGAGGCTCCCACAAAGAGGGCATGTGGCCGTGAGAGATGGGAACTTGTGGCCTAACTCTGCCTTCACCAGCTGCGTGACCCTGGTAGAGTCGTTTGCAGGCTGGACTTATGGGGGAGAGCGACCGAGTGAGTACATGTGGACGCACGCGAAGGGAGAGGGCACCTGCTTTAGGTCCAGGACCCCCGCTCCATCAGAAGGGGGCAGGGACCACTCAGCCCCAATCTGGACGGCCAGCTGGATGCCGGGGTCCAGCTCTTCTTTCTTCTAAACTGTCCTACACTCCAGCTACTTTTGAGAAATGCAATTTCTTTCTTTCTTTCTTTCTTTCTTTCTTTCTTTCTTTCTTTCTTTCTTTTTTTTTTTTTTAAGATTTGCTTTATTTATTTGACAGAGAGAAACACAGCTAGAGAGGGAACACAAGCAGAGGGACTGAGAGAGGGAGAAGCAGGCTTCCCAACGAAGCAGGAAATGGGGCTCGATCCCGGGTCTCCAGGATCATGACCTGAGCCGAAGGCAGTTGCTTAACCAACCGAGCCACCCAGGCGTCCTGAGAAATGCAATTTCTAAATATTGGTAATGAAGTCAAAACATTTTAGACACCATGTCACCAAATACAAGAGACACAGCCTGGGGGTGGCCCCGTCCGAGCTCCCGTTCTGCTGTGGTTCCAAGAGATCAGCAGGGCTACTCTATTTCCAGAGTGATACCATTTCCTCCCCTCCGTGTTAGCCAAGACTGGGTCTCTCCCGGCTGCCGGCAGCCCAGCAGCCCCCCTGTTCGCTTGGGTTCACACAATGTGGCCTCTGTGGGGTTCTAATCTCCGTGAGACAGAGAGGGTCCTGCCACGGTATTTTGCCCTCCAGCACCTATTGCAGGCATGGACCACTTATGGCTACACATCTACCGAAGGAATCACTGCTCACCGATCTGCAGGACCCGGACCTACATTTGAGGCATGGAAGGAATTTGAACGTGCCTTGTCATTCAGATATTACAGGCCCTTCATTCACGGGCGGCTATCTCCTGAATGTGACCTGAGTACAGACACTGAGCTCCGTGCTGGGATAAGCCAGCTGTTCTCAATTTTATCCTGGGCTTGAGGCACACTCTCCATAAAACAGTTGTGAGCATTCGTACACACTTTTAATTCATATAAATGTATGTACGTTCTGCTATTTCACTGTATATGTATACCATTAAGCATTTAAAAATTAGGCCATTTCAGTCCAACATAAAGAGATAATGGAAATTCTCCGGTTTTGCTCCCGCTCCTCCAACGGACTATCATAAGCCTGTTTGGGCAGCACACGCCTTGAAGACACACAGTGGGCCAGATGTTGCATACACGTATACTCCACATATGACTTCATGCCATCCTCAGTCATCCTGTGGGGCCAGAGTTAGGGGCCTATTTTTAAGGCTCGGCTGCTTAAGGGACTTAATGGAAAACTCACAAGGCTATATTAAGGGGTAGAGTCAGGACTCAACCCTAGGCCTGAGGGAACTGTAAGGCCTGTGCTCTTAACCAGTGGGGTTCCATCTGAACAATGGCTCAAGGATCTGAGAAGCGACTGAGGGTTGAATACTGTCTGCCGAACCAGAGTATAGTCCTTAGACAGAAGATGTCATAAAAATAGTTTTAAGGTTAAAGGTGACTAACTCTTTAAAAACAGGAGTTTTCAAGTTTGTCCTAAAAGATATTAATATGTATGTTGTGTAAAAAGGCTTCTGGAATTAAATAAATTTGGGAGCTGGCTGATTAAACAGAGTTCAGCAAGCTTCTCTGCTGCAGACCTTGTCAGTGCCTTTAAGATATTAAGTATATGGAAGGTGGATCTGGAAGAGTGAGAGAGAAGACATGGTGTTTCTCAAATGCATCTGGCCCCTGAACCCCTTCGACCCCCAAGCAAGAAAACCTATTAGCATCTCTTGAGACACAGTTGTGGAATACAACCGGGGAGGTGGAAAGGCAGGTGGTGATCATGAAAGGCTGGAGCACACACACTGAGGCGAAGCCTCTACCTCGCCAGGGGCTCTGTAAATGGGGAGCTGCCAAAGGGGTCTAATTTTAACCATGAGGGGCTAAGTCCCAGCATCACTGAAAGAACGGAAATGGGGTTCAGACATGGGTTCAGATCTCAGCTCTACACATGATGTCACCTTTCTGAGGCCCTGCTCCATCACCTGAGATATGATCATCCCACCCTACGAGGCTGCTGGATCCAGGGCTCCTGGCATATAACAGGAATGAAGAAACAGAAGCTATCGGCCATTAAAAGGCTCTGAGCTGGTGCCAAGCAAGGGATGGCTTCCCAGCCCTAATGGGGTTTCCGGTCGAAGCTGAGAAGAAGCAGGCTTCTCAGCCAAGAGCTGGGCGAGCCAGATGTGATCTTGTGATTCTTGGTGCACTGAGAAAAAAGCAGCAGTTCTCCATCTTACCCACATGACCTACCAGTTTTACAAGATAATTGGAAGAAACTGTCCCCAGGGAGGCATTCCCTCCGCCAGACCCAGGCACCCCTGTTTTCCCTCGGGCCGAGCAAGCCCACTGGAACAGTTCCTTTCGGAAGGAGAGGATCAAGACGCCACCCCTGGCCTGGGGTGCACATTCTGGTCAGTTCCACGCCTCTGCCGGGGTGAGTTAATGAAATCCACAGCGGACGCTCTCCCTCACTTTCTCCCCCTCTGGTCTTTAGCTGCCTCAAGTACAGCTAATCCCATTACCAGAAAATAAAGTGGATAATTCAGGCTAATGAAATCGTTACAAGAATGTGGCCAGCCAGAGGTGGACATTCAGAACCAATTTAACACCCTTTGGTGTCATTATCCTCAGTACAGGAAATGTTGGGAGAGGAGGAAGGAAAAAAATTAAAAAGAAAAAAAAAAAAAAAGAAAACCCAGCCTCTTTCTTGTTGGCTTAAATCTGGTTAAAGAATGGATCTGCCTCGTCTCTCTCTCACTGTTATTATCTCCGCCAAGTCCGCTATCTCCACGGTAACCCCAGAAAATATCAAAGTGGGTGGAGAAGCTCCGGAAGTCACCCACGGTGTTGAAACCCATGGACCCCTCCACACCCTTCACTCTGCCCAAATCTGCCACTGCTCCAGTGAGGACCTCTACAGATGAACGCCTGGGCCCCGAGCCATCACCAAACTCAGAAGCCTCTGACTCGGGATTTCGCTGTTGGTATCTGGGATCTGGGTGAGGCAGGAGAAGCTGGGGTGACCTCCCATGCAAAACAGAGTGGGCAGCAGGACCCCACAGGGCTGAGCAGGGGGCTCCCCTTACCACTGCCCCCCCATGCCACCTGCTGCCAGATCATGGCGAGGCGTCCCGAGAAGGCTGAATTAAGGGTGGCCACTCAACTTTTTAGCACTTGCTGCCTGCCCTCGGTGCCCACCCCCGTCCCTGCCACGTCTCCCCTACACTCAGAAAGGGCCCTGGCAATTGCATTTCTTTTGGATCCATTTCAGGGCCGAGAAGCCTAAGAAGGACGGCCTCATATCTCGAAGCCCCATTCTGTCGGGTTGGCTCCCATCAACCCGATGTGGCTTTCCCACACGCGTCTTGGACCGTCCTGACCCCTCCTGCTGAGCAGGTTCTAGGTGCTCCTAACTGGGCCATGTGCACGGCAGGTGCACAAGAAGGAGAAGAACATGAAGGGAAGAGAAGAGAGGACCCTACAAATGTGCAGAGAGCTTCTGCTGAGCTGGTTGGGTTGTGGAGGGATCTTTGGGGGCACATGCAGGTTGGAGGTATCATCAATGGGGGGTCAGAAAACTGCCAGGGATGGTCCCCCCATCAAGAGTGCCAAAGAGCAGCCCTCAGTAGCCGACACCTGCCTCTACTTACTGATCAAGGCTGTTGGGGTACACCAATGCATACGCCCCATTCACGGACTCCAGGTCCCATCTCTTCTGTCCCCACACGACCGAGAGTAGCTCCAGAGCAGGCTGGGACAGTGGCAAGAGCCGCTGCAGGGGTCATCACTTCGTTCTTGGGAACACACATGGCATGGGAGCTGAGGCCACTACTTTGGGGCCCAGGACAGAGACTCGGGGAGCCAGGAGTTCAGAACAGAACCACGCAGCTCCTGCAGCCTGCACAGCTGTTCTCGTTCAGTCACCCGGAATCCAGAGAACCCAGAAGGAATAGCCCCCAAACCAATAGCGATGCCACCATGCCCACACACACTTCCGCTTGTCAAGGGAAAGCCCTTGACCCTGCTCCCTGCCCCCCGAAAGTCTATTTACTTTTACCTTACAAACTTGTTAAACTAATTTCTTACCCAGGCAAAAGGGTTAATAGTGGCAGACGCCTAACAGGCCTCAGGAAGTGATAGCTGCCAGCCGTGGGTCAGACCAGGGGCAGGCACACTTTCTCCGCACAGGGTCACACAGTAGGTATTTTTGCCTTTGCAACTACTCTGAAGCATGAAAGCAGCCACAGAAGTGAATGGCTATGGCTGGGTGCCAATAAAACTTTATTTACCAAAAAAAAAAAAACCAAGGGCTGGCACCACGTAAGCCTTATTCTGCCAACCCTGGAATTAGCCCTCCAAACCCAAAACGTGATATTTAAACTAAGTGACACAACACAGCCGCCCAGGAACGTCCGCTGCAGAGGCAAACGGCGAACACGCCGGGACAGCTCCGATCGGCACCCGCCTGGTACCCCGGGCACAGCGCCCTGCGTACGGGTAGGCGAAGGCACTGTGTGTTTTAGAAAGACTTGCACTGAGTGATCGACATTTTCAGAGAGGACTGATGGTCAAAGGCACTTATTGGGGGGCTCTGACTGCTCGTGGTGTGCACTAGCAGTGAGCGTCTGGCCTCCCGCCTAGGGACCTACTTGGCAGAGAAGCAAGTAGACAGCCCCATAAAGCCAGCTGCTCCCGGTGAGACGGCGTGAGGGAAAGAGTCCCAGGGTGCACGATGCCACCCCAGAGACCTTGCCACCCAGCCCGCCGGCCTCACGGTGGATGTTTGCAGTTGCCCGCCCCACTCCTGCTCCTCGATGCCAGCCGACTGGTGTTCCCTTTGTGAGGATGAGTGGCCATCTCCCCGCTGGACCAGCGAGTGCCCAGCACCCAGGACAGGGCCGACGGTGCTGGCACGCAGTAGGTGCTCAGCAGAGACCATCTGGTGGCTGCCGATGGACCCAGTTGGGAATGGATGCTCACCTAGTTCTTGCTTTTCTGTTTCTGGTCACCCCGATCCTTGAGGCCGGGCACGAGGGCAGAGTGGGGAGCGGAGCAGTGTTGGCTGATGCCTACCACGTGCCAACGCCATGCCGGAAGCTCTCCGCTCAGGGGCCAGAGCAACCCCACGGGACGGCGGCACTCCCAGGACACATGTGACACAGTGAAGGGACGTCTGTCGGAGAGCTGGTGGTCTGGCCTGTGGAGTATCCTGACTCCCAGCTTTGCCGTACTGTGCCCCCTCCAGGCAGAGTAGCCCACCTGTGCCCCCGAACTAAGTCCTCCGGTCCTAGCTGGAGGCTACCAGCCACTGCGAAGCCGTGTCAGGCCAATGACGGAGGGGGCACGAGAGAGGCCCTGAAGATGATGACAGACACAGAGGGCAGCTTCTAAAGAGCTCGGCATTCTAGAGGCTTCTGACACCTGCCATTAAGAGGAACTACCCAGACCCCCAGCGCGTCAGAAAACCCACTACAGATGACCTCTATCACCTCCCTGAGAGTTCCAAGCATCCATCTGAGCTGGGAAGAGGCAGAGAGTGGTCACCGTGTCTCCCCAGGAGGCTCCAGAGGAACAAGCCCACGCTGGGATGTGGCCATTTTTCTGGTCCACTGCGGCTCGGACTGGGGTGTGCCTCAGATACCCGAGTCACCTCCACATCTGGGCATCCGTGAAGGCCAGGCCAATGCCACAGGGGATAACGACAAGGCAGCTCTGCGAGAAGGCGGGAGAGGCAAACCCACAGTGCCGGCCGATCGGCAGAAGGTGCTGGAGGCCGTCCCGGGGACATGGCAGTAGACAGGGAGCGAGGACAGTGATCACGCCACCGAGCCCGCCAGCGTGGGCGGGGGCACTCACCACTGGCTGGGACAAATATTGTTTTTAAAAGTCTGGGAAATAAAACAACTCAGGTTCAGTGGCTGGTGAGTTTTGAGATCAGGGAGAGGAGGAAATGGATTTGTGAGGGGGCCCATTTGTTCGGGGCCAAACAAACCAATGCAGAAGTCCATTCAATCACAGAAGGGGAAGGGGAGGCTGAGAACTGGGTGGTCTGCAGAAGCTGAGAGCCACAGGGGTCTAACCCGGGCCAGGCACAGCTGCCTGGAGTTGGGGGCAGAGCCGCGGGCTCCAGAGGGCAGGTTCCAGGCTCTGCAGGCCAAGGGAGGCAGTGAGCGGCCCTGCGTGAACGTGGGTCGGACTGTGGGGCGTCGGGCTGTGTGGGGTGGGGAGGCTCTCCCCGACACGATACGTCGTTAGGGCCAGACAAGAGTCGGGGTGTGGGACGACCAAGAGCTGTTGGCGGAGATGCGGGGAAAGGAGAAGCCCCAGCAGCCAGAGGGAAGGAGGGCTCGTCTGCAGCAACCACCGTCCGTCCGGAGCTGGTTAAGGAGTGTCACTGGCAAAGTATGCGAGGAGGGAGAGTCATCATGTCTCCAGCGATGCACAAAGCCTCCCACGGGCTTTACCCCTGCTCCCTCCTCGGTCCGTCTGGACGATGAGGAAGCATGGCCACAGCTTCTTCTGAGGGAGCAGGCCCGCGGTGGCCTGGGTCTCGGGGAGGGCATGGGCTGGGCTGGGGAAATGCAGTTAGAGAAAAATGACCAGAGGTTTTAGGCTCTTACGGGGCAGAATGGGAGGTCATCAAAACCAGTCTTGGCTTCTCTGGCTGTACTCAGGCCCCCAGCAAAACAGAAATCCTGTCTGCCTCAGATGTGATGCTTCCCACCCCCTGGCAAGAATGAGTCTGCGTCCCGTGTTGGACGGACCCCCCTTCAAGCTGGGGGATGTCGGGAATCTGGAAGCACAGATGGGCTGTAAGGCTGAGAAGCACCTCAGCTTGCTCGTCTGTGAAGTGGGACGATGGTCGACCACTCAATAGAGCGGTGGTAAGGATTCATGAGATAGTATGTCTGAGGCCTTCAGGTGGAGCTGGGCCCCCGGTGAGCATGCACAAAGCAAAATGAACAAACGAAGGCGAGAATGACAAAATGAATGGGGGAAGTCAGTGAGGTAGGTAAGGAGAACTGTGTTCTCTCCTGCCCTCACAGCCAGCGGCAGGGGCTTCTGGGCCAAGAGCAGAATCCTGTCTTACAGATGAGGAAAGGGATAGGCACCCACCCCGCCTACCTTCGAAAAGCCAAGCTGCAGAGGTGGGACCGGAAGCCCACAGACCAGTGCCCCTCTCCCCCAGTGGGCTGTCCCTCTGTCTGTCTCTGCCTCTCCAGCTGGAAACAGGGAAGTGCCCCTTGGGTCTGGTTTGTGCTCTGAGATTCTGGGGGACGATTTGACTTGAAACAAGGTTCCTCTTCCAGGGAGAAACCCCCTGTCGGTGACACCAATGACCATCGGTGGGTTCCCAGAACATTTCCCAGTGGTACGCTGGGGTGCGCTGAGTTCCGGCGCCAGAACCATCATCGGCTCCCCAAACGCCCACGGCTGCCCCCACCTCCCAGGCCCGACAGGCAGGTGGAGCCACGAGGCCAGAACTGGTCTGTGGAGTGGGGGCAGAAGCTTGAGCGAGGCTGTCCAGCCCCCCTACCCCCACCAAGGAGAAGGCCGGGACCGCATGCTGAGTACGTGGGCCTCCCAGGGGCCCTTGGAGAAAATGCAGAGCTCCCCCGGAGCCCCCCGGGACGTGCACCCGAGCTGTGGTTGTGCGGGCTGCTGCCATTCTGAGGCGAGGTTGTGCTTGCAGCTCACCGAGTCTACCCTGACTCCTACCGGTACAGAAACACGAGTGTTTGGGGAGGCACCGAGCTGGCTGTAAGCCAGCGGCAAAAAAAAGGAGCTGAAGTTCAAGAACAGCAGCCCCGGGAATGGGGGCTCACGGAGATGGGTCTTCAGCGTCCCGGTCTGGTTCGCTTCTCTGCAGCTGTGAGGCACCTCCGATGTGCCCGGCCCTTTGCCGGGTGTCCGGAAGGCTTGGGAGAGTGAGGCCTAGCCCCTCCCACTAGCTCAGGTTCTTGAATGCTAGGATGGCTTTTCCTCTTTCAAATGACAATGAGGAAAAAGTGACTTAGGTGTTGGGAAACCATGGCCCTCGGGCTGAACCTGGCCTTCTAGCTATCTGGGTGCACGAGGTTTTCCTGGAACCCAGCTGTGCCCACTGCTCCCTTCTTGTCTCTGAGTGCTCTGGAGCTAGAGCAGCAGGACTGCATGCCTGTAGCAGAGGCACCGCCGCCCACAGAGCCCGAACCTGGGCCCTCTGGCTGCACCAGCATTCTCCAGAGAAGCAGAGCGGTAGGACAGTTACAGGAGGGGGAAAGATGTTTACCCCGTGGGCCTGGCCCCCGCAATGAAGGAGGCCGAGGAGCCCACACTCTGCCGTCCGCGAGCTGGAGGCCCAGGGAGGCTGGTGATACAGTCCGGATCCAAGGGCTGAACACCTAGGGGACCCAACAGTGTAAGTCCCAGCCAAAGGCCCGAGAACCAGGGGACCTCTGGTGTAAGCCCTGGTTGGAAGGCCCAAGAACCAGGGGCACCGGGCAGGAGACGGACGTCCCAGCTTAAGGGGAGGGCAGATTCACCCCTTCTCCACCTTTTGGTTCTATTCTGGCCCTCTGCGGATTGGATGGCACCAGTGCACTCTGGGAAGGGCCACCAGCTTCACCCAGTCTGCTGATTCAACTGCTGTTGAATCACAGATACACCAGAAATAAAGATTTACCAGCGCCCTGGGCACCTGGTGGGCAGCCCTGTCAAGATGACACAAGAAATTAGCTACCACAGGCTCGCCACAGAAGTCTAACAAGCCCAGCTGTAGCCCTATCTCATCCCTGGGCCCCAGTCGCACGCTGCCACCCCCGCCCCCAGCTCTGGGCCTCCTCCCGGCACTGTTGCTCCCTAATCCTGTCCCCCTGAAAACCAGGGTCTTCACCTCCTCACTCCTGAGTTATTTGTTTGCCTTATCAGGCTTATTAGATCAGGAGGCACTTAGTAGAGTAAGAAAACCCAAGTCAACTGGTCTTTAGGGAGGTCTGCACAAAGCTCCATGAGGCTTTCCTGCCTCTCCCTCCCAGTGCCTCATTTACCTGAGGGGCGCTGGTGGGGGACTACCTCCCAGGAGCAGGCCACGGCAGCCGGCTGAACCTGGCATCCCCACAGCAGCCCCCCACCCAGCCCCTCTCTGTGGGGTCGAGAGAGGGGTCACCCGCCTCATCACCCCGCTGGAGCAGTGATAAGACATGGGGCCTGGAAGGAACGGGCACTGCCCCCTCCCCCTGCCCGCCACACACACATCCTCACCCCACAAACACTGCACAGTACCGAGACCTCAGAGATGGGAGGAAGGCAGCCGAGGTCACCTATCGAGGGGGTGATGTTAGAGAGTGTTCCCCAAACTAAATCCTCGCCAAAAAGGTGACTGAGTGGAAAGAAAGAAAAAAGAGCTGGGTGCCAAAGGGTGAAAGGAAACTCCAAATGGTGGTGGTGGTGTTTCAGGGGAGGACGCGGTTGTAGTCAGGTGTGCTTCTGTGCGCGGTGCTCTTTCTGGGGTGAGACACAGAACCTCGGCGTGCTGGCTGCCGGGGGGTGGGGGGCGCCCAGAGCGGGACCTTGTGTCCCACGCCCCTCCACAGGCTGCAGCTGGGCCAGGGGGAGGCTACCCTCAGCCGGTGTCCTGCACACTGCCACGGGAGCTCAGGAGGACCATTCTGGAAAGCATGGTCTTCTGCCCACTGCTCAGGAGTCTTCACGGGGTCAGGTCCTGGGGCTCGAAAGCAGTGGAGTGCCTTCCCCACCCTACTCCCCCCAGTCCCGGGCTCACTTGCCACTCCACCATCTGTACCCATCCTTCTCTCAGTTTCCAGTTTGGGAGGAACCAAATTAATATACATACTTTCCCTTTATTCTACACTTTTCTACAGCTTTTACACTGTGGGTGTTTCCCATAAGCAAGCACATATATGCATAAATACAATAAATACATTTCTGTGTTATATATATATCTCATACACATCTATATAATGCATTTCTTTTTTTAAGGGAGAAAGAAGAGCCACTAATAGTTCAATCACTGGTCCCTCCAACCATAGTTGGACTGGACTGCTAGTTCATCCCTCCCTCCTACAAAGTAGAGTGCTAAAAAAAGAATTTTCTCCCTGATCCACATATGCGCAATGCCCAGCAGAATCACTTTCTTCCCTTATTCCCTAGGCTGCCAGGGAGCTGAGGCCACATCCAGTAGCCCACTGCAGTACCCCCTCCCAGGCCAAGTCTTCTGGCCCATATATGGCGCTCACCCGTACACAGCTCCGCCTGCCCTTCTCCCACATCTATTTCCCCACATGCCCTCTGGGAGGTATCACTCCAATTCCCTTGGGGGTAGGTTGGAGGGCCTTCCCAGCATCCCTCTCCTTTGGGGGCCCCTCTCTGACAGCAGCTCTGCCCCTGTGACACCTGTTCCCCCAGGCAGCCCCTCCTCCACTCTCGACGGCTCGCTGAGTCCCCACCTTGTCACTCTGGCCCCCAGTGCTGGGGGTCGCCAGATGAAATGCAGGATGCTCAGTTAAATAGGATTTTCAGACTGAGAACAAGTAACTGTTTCGGGTAATTACGTCCCCAGTATTGCATGTAACATACTTACACGACAAAATCACAAAACCAACGAAATCTCTTCACCTCGCTGTATTTAAAGCATTTTTAAAATCTGAAATTCAAATTAAACTGGCATTTTGTATTTTTATTTGCAACATCTGACCCCCTGCCCCGGTGGTGCCAGACCCCTGCCGTTGGTCTCTGGGAGCGCTGGGTGCCTCCTCTCCCATCCCTCGCCGGTCCCCTGTGGGCCCCACAACCCTGCCCATAGGTGGCAGGCACCCATTCACCCAAATATTTAAAGCAGTGGCATGAACTGTTTCCAGCTGGCATGGTGACAGACATGACGGCTCTCATTCTGTGGGCCTTGTCTTGATGAGAGTCCCTTTTCGAGTGGCTGTTGCTGCTGTGCCCGGTTAGACTCCGGGCGACAGCCACACCGCAGCAGGGCCTGGCCAGCTCACACGCCTGGAGCTCTCTCTGCCTGCCTCTCTCCCTGCGCGGTCTGCTCAACAGCTCAGTCTCACAGCAGAGTCACCCCTTCCAGGAAGCCCTCCCTGACCACCTGCACCAAACGGCCAGGTACCGCAGAGCCCACCACCGTGTGACAAGTCGGCGCTGCGCGTCATCACTCTCTGATGGCACCTGTTCACCGGCCAACCCCCCACATGCACACTGGCTCCTCCAGGGCCAGGCTCTTGCTGGTTTTGAGGGTACAAATCAGGACCACGAAAAGAGAGGCCCTCTCTGCCTATCAACAAAAGCTCCTACATCACATACTAAATGCCCCCATGTCCCTAATCTTGGTAACCGGCTTCATGCTGTGCACAGCAACATCTGCCCCGGCTGGCGGGGGAGGCGTCCTGCCCTGCGGGTCCACGGATTCAGGCGGGTTCTGAGACACTTCTTGTCTTGGATTCTCTGCCCAGCCCTGATAATGACTTTTCTCGGCCAAGTTTCTCGATGGCTACAGCTGCAGAAGAAAGTGCTAGAATGGGAGACCGGTAGAGCTGCCGTGATACAGCCGGCGTGGTAGTCTGGCTCAGAGCACCAGCTCCCCTGGAACCACTGAACCATCTGCTATGGGAAGGGAGGAAGGACGACAGTCTCGTGTGCCTCGATGTCCCCACCTCCAAAAAATCATCTAAGTTCCTGTAGTCAGAGAAGGCCCCCAGTTGGAGAGCTGGAAGAGTGAGAACATTTTCTACCAGGTCTCAGGTGGGAATGTCTTCTGTGTCTACCTTGGTTGGAGGGGAAACAAACAAGCACATAAGAAAAACCATAGGGACATCTATTCCAAACTGTGTCTTTCTCTGGCTGCCACTTAAGTTCCTTTTCTATCCAGAGCCCGGAGGATCTTTCCTCAAAGCAACCGCTTCTCAAGGCGTCTGACTGGCTTCCTCCTCCCTTCAGGGGCTCCCAGCATGGAGCGAGAGGGAGCTGGGAACAGGACAGGGTGTGGAAGAGAAATGGAGTCACCACCCTGGCCCCGTGACCTCCTGGCTCCCTGAGCCGGAGAGGAGGGGGCTTCTACAGCCTGGGGAGAACCCTTCGTCCTACAAGCCACTGCTTCCTGCCTGGCACCACCGACTCTTGCCATCGGCGGGGCAGGGAGCGGCTCTGAGGAAGCCTGCTCCCCTGCTGGCAGGGAGCCCTGACCCCCAGGGGCCGAGCCCACCTGCACCGACTGCTGAAGCCCGGCCCTCCTGTGCTAGAACTTTCACCCCCAAGAGCCCCCCGCTCACCAGCCCCTAGTGGGGGGGCCTCTGTTCGGGCAGCACAGCCCAGACCTGTCTGCAGAAGCTGCGTGGAAGAGACCCTGAATGGCAGTGGGACAGGGGGCAGCTGGGTGCTGGGGTCTCCTGCTCAAGGTGAAAAGACAGAGTCCAGCTGCCTGTGGCGGGCATGGTTCTCTCTGTTTTAACCAGTCGCTTAGAGACAGCGGAGACCTGGCTCCTGGGGCTCTTCCATGTTAAGTGAGTCACCGACCCCGTGTGTAAACCAGCCGGGGCACCACCACGGGGGGTCGCAGAAGGGCTCCACAAACAGCAAAGTGTCATCCCGATTCACCCCAATCCCACGTCCTGGCAACTCTCTTCCTCGGACATAAGGAACCAGCATGTTTTTATTTTAAAGGAGCTCGAAGGTCACGCTAAAAAGAGGAGTCACCAGACAGAACCTGCTTGGTACCAGACGGAAGAAAGCACCGGAGCTAGGTGCATTTGGAAAGACAGCTCTGGGCGGCAGGAGAAGAGGGGGTTGGGATAGGGCTGACGCCAAAGGGAGCTGCAGCAAGTCCAGGGCTGGATCCTGCCGGGGGGGGGGGGTCGGGGTGCAGGGGCTTGGGGACAATCTCCTCTCAGGACTTCCATCAGTGCCCACACCATCCACAATCTAAGCAAAGGCACCTGCTTTGCGGCTATGAGTGTGTGGCTCGTGGGCCAGTCCCTGCGGAAAGCCTCAGCTCCCCCACTGGAGAGATTCTGGAACTGCTACAAGGACTGGAGAGACAGGCCTGTGCCCCCTGGGTGGTTGTGCGGCCAGACTAAAGCTGCCCTCTTCCTGCCGCGACAGGGAATCCGATGGTAATGTGGGGTCCTTGCGATGCCTTGAAAGAAACAGTGAGTCTAAACATCTTTCTTGAAAAAGGCAAAAGGAGGAAGAGAGACAGAGACAGAGACAGAGACATATGCTTTTGGGGACCGGGAAAGGCAAAGGCAGACCATCTTCCCTGAGAACATTCTTCCCCCAAGTTTTCAAGAAGGGGCCCGTGGCTGCCAAAGTGACCGTGTGAGTGGCAAGGTGGTGACTGACTGCAGGCCTGGACAGTCCGGGCCTAAGGGGGGCTGGTCCCGGCAGGACAGCGGGGCCTGGGGTCACCGTCCACTGCAGACAGAGCCTCCTTTGATGGCGAGCCAGACGCGGATCAGGGTGTCCGCGGACACTAACCAGCCGAGCCGTCAGGAGAAGTGACAGAAAAGAAGAAAGGAGCTTATCACACACTGGGAAAGAAAGAATGTTCCAAAGGCACACCGCACGCTAACAGGCCAAGAGTGACTGACCAGCCTACACAGCCAGCCCAAGACAGACAGGGACAAGGCCTGGGGCCCGAAGAAGGAAAACCAAACTACCAAACTTCCTGCCTGGTTTTGTCCAAAGAAACTCTAGGAGGGAGGGCGTCAACGTTTCTAAGGGTTTGTGTGACCATCTGATTGCTGCCTGACCTTGGGCAGGTGACATGTTGGTCCCTATCTGTAAAATGGGGATGAGGACTGAGGACTGGACTTTCTCGGGGGGCCCGTGGCATACATAGGGTGGCCAAGGAAGGCATCTTGGGGGAGATGACATCTGGGTGGGTCATGAAGGGGAAAGGCGTGGGCTTATCTGAACAGAGGGTTCCAGGCACAGGGAAGAGCCAAGTCAAAGGTGCTGAGAGGGCTGGGAGGCCAGTGTGGCTGGGGTGACACCAACAGTATGGGCAGGGAGGCCTGCCGTTGTGCCCAAGGACAGAGGTGTCTGGCTGGGTGAATTCACAGGATTTGGAGAGGAAAGCCTGTTTCCTTAGACACTTCTAGAAAGTCTGGATTGGAAGAGAGCTCATTGTTCCTCTGGACCTGTGGCCAGTTTTAGGACAACCTGAGCATTGAAAATTTTTTTTTTTCAATTTTTTAATGGTTGGCAAGAAAAAAAATCAAAAGGACAGTATTTCATAGCATATGAACATGATGTGAAATTCCAACGTCAGTGTCCATAATAACGATTTATTGGACCAGCCCAGACCCCTTGTTTACTTATTGTCTCTAGATGCTTTCCAACTCCAAGGGCAGGGTGGATGGAAGGACTGACAACCTCTGACCACAAAGCTGAAAATGTTTCCTATGTGGCTGTTTACGGGAAAAGGTTGCCAACCTCTACTCTAGGCAAGCCATTCTCACCGTAGCTGCAGATCTGGACGACTCTGAGGGTGGGAGGGGCTTAAACAAATGCACGCAGAGGTTCTGATTTAATTGGCTGGGGTTTGGTCTGTCTTCCTGACTTTCTGAAAACCCCCCAAGGTGAACTGGGTATGACCTGGGTGTTGGTTCCCTTGACTTGCTGCCCATGCCCCCCCCATCATGCGTCACCAAGCTGGGGAGAGGCGGCCACAGAAATGTTGCTCTAGTGAGACTCTGAGTCAGGGGCCTTTGCCATGACGCCCATGCTGCTTTTTGTAAAACCCAATGCTTTCAAGACATTCCCTTTGGAGTGCCTTTGTATACTCCAACTGTTTAAGGACATAATGCCTAATAACCCCGAAGAAGTCAATGTCACATCCCTCAAAGGATATCTGACACTGCTTTGCGACATTTCACAAAGTCTGGCTTTAAACCTCATCTTCTAAGTGCGGACTCCAGTGGCCACCGACTCGGCAGATGGCACTGCTTCAGGAGGAACACTGCTCACCGTTCACGTGGTTTCAGGCTCCTGGCAGCTACAATAATCACTACAGTTTCCTTGCAGTTGTGCTCTGTGTTTTTTCAAAGCCACTTTACGTGCATTCTCTCTTAAGAGTCTTGAGAAAAACATGGAGGTGCGTGGATAAATGCGTATTGTCCCCCCCCCCCCCATTTAGCAGATGAGCCAACTGAGGCTCTGGGAGGCTCAGGGATGAGCAGAGCGGTTAAGACTTTGGCCTCTGGCAGGTCTGGGCTTCCAGCCCACCTCCTGCTGCTTCTCGGCTGCCGGCAAGGAATGCTAACTCTCTCAGCATTGTCTCCCTTCCTTATGTCTAACCTGGCGCTAAACACACATCTGGGACGAAGACAAACAGAAGGGATGCATGAGACCTTGACTTGGGTCATCACTAAAGGCAAAAATTAAAGGCAGTGGTCCTTCACGGGGCACTGGCACCCAGGAGGCCTTTGGGAATCTGTAGGGAGCCGTTTTCAGTTATCACAACGATGGGGAGCACGACTAGCATTTGCCGGGTAGCTACCAAGCACGTGATCCACTCCGCAGGCGTGGGACAGTGCCGCCCCATGCCAGAGCACCCCCATCTAGAAACACTGGGGGCCTCCCAGCTGCTCTGCTGTTGCCTCTGCAAACAGATCCCTCTCCTTGGGGTCCACAGTTCTCCAGCCTCACCATGGATGACATCTGGGGGTGGGAGGGTGATTCCCCAAGGTGGGGGCTGTTCTGGGCCATCTAGGATGCCGACCAGCAGCCCTGCCCCTAACCACTAGATGCCAGCAGCACCTCCATGGTATAACAACCAAAAATGACTCCAGACATTGACATATGCCCCCTGACATGCAGAAGTGCCCCAGACTGAACACCAATGCTGTAGGTTAATGGGTACAGCCTGAGAATGTGATTCTTTTTGGCTCCCCGGCACCTAAGGGCAAGGAAAACCAGTAGGGTGCACATCTAGAGCACCAAAGTTATTTTATCCCCCATGTCTGATTGCAGGGTTCGGCAACCCCCAAAGTGAGAGACCCCACCATGAAGTCTGCATTGACTTGGGAGTTCTTTGGCTAGGAAATAAGAACGACACACAGTCTCCCTTGTCTGGTACACAAAGATTACATTCTCTCACAGTCGCTATGCTATGCATTTGAGACGACCCCCATGGGTCCTCAATTTAAGGCAGAAGTGTGTTTGCTTCCTGATCACAAAACATCTGCTTTCTGGTGTTGCTGACATTTTTTTTTCATACTTAAAAAAGAGAGAGAGAGAGAGAGAGAGAGCGCGAAAGAGGGAAGAAAAGAATGAATTTTAAGCTGCTTAGGTAAAAGGCAGTGAATACAAACCATTATTTATTCCCTTTCCTGGATGTACAGCGCTTGTAAAGATACACATGTGGAACAATTTATATTATGAGAGAGAAGGCTCTTCAAGGAAGCAGGGAAATCAGAGGCATCCCTCTGCACTTCAGTCCAGCGGGGGGGGGGGGATACCCATAATTGATGAGAGCGCCCTGCTCTCCGATGGGCACCGCCCTCCCCAGCTCCCGCTCCCGGGGCTACGTCCGCCCTGGCTTTGCCGGCTGGCAGCTGGGAGCCCAGGAGTGGTAACCTCACTAATTGAATAAATGAACTCTGACAAGCCTAAATGGTTGTTTGGATGGATCCTGTCTCACTACCCCCCCCACCCCTTCGCTGCCCCAAACCGCAAATAAAATAAATGAAATAAAACACGAGACACAATCCGAGTCTTTATGGAGGCATTCTCTAGCGGGAGTCAGAGAAATGCTAATGATCCCGCGGCCCTGCCGGGCTGAGCCGGGCTGGTTCGGGGGGGCCAGGAGTGGCCGGCGTGTTCTCCCGGTCCTCGTCCGTCCAGGGTCCTACGTTTGCTCTGCCTCCCTTGGCTCCCGCTCTGGCGGGGGTGGGAGGACCTGACCAGGGTTCGGGCACTGCCATGGGTGCTATCAGCCCCTGGGAAGTGATGGCAGCCCCTTGCAGCTTGCCAACAGCTGCTGTCAAAACGGCCTCACAACCAGCAGCTCGAGAATAACTCGAAAATGAGATACAAACGAGTGACTCTTCGTGAGGGGGGATGCACCGCGCGCCCCCCTCTCTCCCACCCCAGTGTGGCGGGGCACACTTGGGGATGCTTGGGGACGCTGCAGCTCAGCTCTGGTCATGCTGCAGGGATGGCGTAAAACAATCCACCGAACCCGCTGGATGCGGGCAACTGCGCCCGTTCTGTTCCTTATGGGGGTCCCACAGGACCCCAGAACGGGCCCGAAATCCACCCTCCACTCCCCACCCCCTCAGCTCAGGGATGCGGCAGTCTGAGATGCAGCCCGGACATGCTGATGGGAGTCTCAGAGCAGAAACACCCTGGAGGGGGAGCCTGTCTACCAAAACGGGGAGGCCACCTTGGGAGCCCCAGGCAGAGCGAGGGAACTGTGGACCCCTGCCCAGGATGTACGGTGCCCGTTCCCGGCCCAGCTGCTGGGCTATTCTGTTTTTATTCATCAAGTTAACTCCTTCCCCAAAACTTAGGTGGTTTCTCCCTTGGGGAAGTCAACATTAGCACAACTTGTTTAGAAAAGCACAAATAAGCTCTAGGGAGTATGGAGTGTGTGGTCAGCACTCCTCTGTGTTTCCCAGGACTGGAGGGGCTCTGAAGAGTGGAGGCGGGCAGCTCTGAACCTTCCTTTCCAATCGCAGGGGCCCCGGCCCTTGCCTGGGCTCTCTCCTCGCTTGTCAGGGCCCAGTCTGAGAACACCAGGCCAGACTGGGGCTATCTAGGCAGGAAGGGAGGCAGAGGCTGTGACATCCATTTTCTTGAGGATGCGGCATGCCTCCGAAAATTCCAGAGCAATACTGTACTCCGGGAAGTTTAGAGGCCCTTAAGAACCCACCGAGTTTTCTCTTCTAAACTGCTCTGGGTTGAGCTTGGGTACGCTAAGAAAAGCCGAGGTGATGGCTCAGACAGGGGTGGAAAAAAGCTCTTTTGTGAACGAGCTGTTAAAGAGACTTGATTTAAATTCAAGGTAGGCAGAGTATAATTGTCCCGGGGAAGTGCAATCATGCTGCCGGGATTAAAACCTCTTCCGCATGCCTCTCTCTTTCTTCACACTCATTTCCCTGCAGAAAGCCTTCATTCCTCCGTCCGTGTGTCGGTAAACACTTAGCTTACTCCGTTTGTGTGTGACAATGCACATCCTGAATAACCCCGTCCGTGACGCCCGTGCCTACTTTAAATTGTAAACTCCCATAAAGAAAGGATCAGCCCGGTGTAACTTACTCTGTGAGCTGAGCCATTATGGAAGGCTTTTAAGTGCTACACTCGGAAGGACAAGAGGCTCTCAGCATCCCATGAATAGGTGAGAAGTCTATCTGGGGGTTAGGTCTATCTAACCTCACCTACAGAGCCAGGGAGAGAACACAGACTGGAACTCGGGCTCGGGTCCTGGTTCTGCCACTTAACCAGCTACGAGACCTCAGGCGAGGCACTTAACCTCTCTGACCCGCCGTCTCCTCATCTGTGAAATGGTGATATTCATACTGGCCAGCTGGCAGCAGCGTCTGCGAGGAGGATGTGGGGAGGTGCCCGTCCTGGGCACGGCGGTGCCTGGCGGGGACATGGGGCGCCGTGCACCGGCCTTGGCTCCATTTCCCAGAGTCTCTGCAATGAGGTTTTTTTTTGTAATCGGATAAAAGAAGTTTCAAAGGGTAAAACTTCAACTCGCTAGGAGTGGAAAGATGCAAAGGACTTCTGTCTATGGAAGAGTTTCAAAGTCCCAGGAAGTGCGAGGCAGCGCAGGGCGAAACCACTGCGAGAGCCATACCGTCCTGGCTTCATTTAGCGCCATCAGATTTTCAAAGGGGCTGGCTTCGGAGTCCCTACTGAACAGAGACAAGGGAAGAGAACGCTGGGGCGGCCGCTCAGAAGGTGAGCTGGGTCTTGAGTCTAACCCAGAATATTTCAAGAAGCCCCCTCTACACCCTCCTTTCCAGCAGCACTGGTAGCACAATGTGCCGCTGTCTTCCTTTGGAGAAATAGTTTTCCTTCTGAGTCTAGAGCAGCCTCCATGATCTCCATGCTCTGTGCAGACGCTGAGTCAGACATACAGTAACACAAAGGGGCAAACGGTGAGGGCCGGTGAGCTCACCAACGACTGTTTCTTTGCTGCATTTCCTTCCTGTCTTTTGTTGTTGTTGTTGTATGCGTATTTACTCTGAAATCATACACTAAGACTCTTCTGACTCTTGCTTCCTTCACCAAATTGCTGGATCAAAAGCAACTCCCTACTCAGTGACATTCTTTCTAAACACTGCTGGTGTCTTTCTGGTATTCCTCCCATAATTTACTGAACCCATCCCCTCCCGTCACTGACCATTAACAGTGTTCCCAACTTCTTGTTGTCATAAGCAACCCTCCAGGGATGATCCCTTACATGTGGAAAGTTTGTTGAAATTTCCAATTATTTCTTGAGGATAAAACTCT
>PITA01021005.1:0-33673 GCA_004023965.1 Spilogale gracilis | reverse complement strand
TCATCCTTTCTGATGGAGGCATAGTATTCCATTGTATATATGTACCACATCTTCTTTATCCATTCATCTGTTGATGGGCACCTTGGCTCTTTCCACAGTTTGGCGATTGTGGCCATTGCTGCTATGAACATTGGGGTACATATGGCCCTTCTTTTCACTACATCTGTATCTTTGGGGTAAATGCCCAGTAGTGCAATTGCAGGGTCATAGGGTAGCTCTATCTTTAATTTTTTAAGGAATCTCCACACTGTTTTCCAAAGCGGCTGCACTTTTTATGGTGATTGAGTTCCAGTTTCACGGCATTGTGGTCAGAGAATATGCAGGGAATAATCTCAATCTTCTGGTATCGGTTGAGCCCTGATTTGTGACCTAGTATGTAGTCTGTTCTGGAGAAAGTTCCATGTGCACTCGAGAAGAATGAGTATTCTGCTGTTTTAGGGTGGAATGTTCTGAATACATCTATGGGATCCATCTGGTCCAATGTATCATTCAAGGCTCTTGTTTCTTTGTTGATTTTCTGTTTAGATGATCTATCCATTGCTGAGAGTGGTGTGTTCAGATCTCCTACAATTAATGTATTTGTATCAATATGATTCTTTATTTTTGCTTAACAGTTGGCTTATGTAGTTGGCTGCTCCCATGTTGGGAGCATAAATATTTACAATTGTTAGATCTTCTTGGTGTATAGACCCTTTGAGAATGATGCAGTGTCCTCTGTGTCTCTGACTACAGTCTTTAGATTAAAATCCAATTTGAGTAATATGATAATTGCTACCCCAGCTTTCTTTTTGGGTCCGTTGGCATGAATGATGGTCCTCTATCCCCTCACTTTCAATCTGAATGTGTCTTTAGATTCAAAATTTGTCTCTTGTAAACAGCATATAAATGGGTCCTGTCTTCTTATCCAGTCTGCAACCCTGTGCCTTTTTATTGGAGCATTTAGGCCATTCACATTGAGAGTGATTATTGATAGATACGTTTGTATTGACATCATTTTGCCTGTGAAGTTCATGTTTCTATAGATTCCTCTGTAAATTTCTGTTCTGTGTCACTCTTGTGTTCATTTCTCTTTTATAGAACCCCTCTAAGTATTTCTTATAGTGGTGGCTTGGTGGTTGCATAATCTTTTAGATGTTGGAGGTCCTGGAAGTTCTTTATTTCTCCTTCTATGCTGAAAGTCAACCTTGCTGGGTTCATTATCCTTGGTTGCATATTTTTGTCATTTAATTTCCTGAATATGTCTTGCCAACCCTTTCTGGCTTGCCAGGTTTCTGTGGAAAGGTCTGACATTATTCTGATGGTCTCCCTCTACAGGTAAGGGATCACTTCCCCCTAGCTGCCCTTAAGACATATTCTTTGGTTTTATGGCTCACAAATTTCACAATTATGTGCCTGGAAGTTTTTCTGGCTTCATTGATCTTGGGGGGTGTCCTCTCTGCCTCTAGGACATGGACATTAGTTTCATTCCCCAGATTAGGGAAATTTTCATCCATGATTTGTGCAACTGTATCCTCTAGGCTTCTCTTTCTCTCAATTCCTTCGGGGATTCCAATAATTCTGAAATTGGAGTGTTTCATGGCATCATTTATTTCCCTTATTCTGTTTTCATGGGATTTTAGCTGTTTACTCCAAGACTTCTCTTGCCCCTCCTTCTTAATTCATCTGTCTTCTAAATTACTGATATGATCTTCAGCTTCACTTACTCTAGCTGTTAGCATATTTAAATTAGATTGCATATCATTAATAGCCTTTCTAACCTCAACTTTCACTTCTGTTATTAGGGCTTCCATTTTGAGACTAATGTTCTTTTCCGAATTAGCCATTGCTTGGATGGTTGCTGCCCTGAATTCCATTTCTGTCATATTGTTTATGTTCATTTCCAGTAATTCTGTGACCAGAGCTGCAGTCTCGGAGTTCTTCTTCTGTTGGTTGTTCCTCCTCCGAGTCATTGTGGCAAGGAGTGGTTGAGGGGATGTATAGTTAAATATATCAGCCACTATCCGGTGAATTGGTTGCTGGAAGGTTTTGGAACAATCAGAATTCACCACCGAAAAGGAAGAAGAAAGAAAAAAGAGAAAGGGAGAAAGGAAGCAAGAAAAGAAACCCCTGCCAGAGTGGGGCCCAGTGGTAGGATTTATATGGTACAAAACTACTACAGGGTAAAGAAAAAGGCCATCAAGAGTAAATGAAGAGATCAAAAAGCTAAGCCCAACCTGAATGACCCCCGAGACCAGTATTTATATAATACAAAGGCAAAACATTTACACAGAAACCCTGACAGACTAGGGTTGGAAGGTGAGGGCAGACACTCCTTGTGGGCAAGGAAAGTATTTCAGATCCTCCCGAGTTTGTCTCGTTATTATTGTTGGAGGAGCCCACTTTCTAAAGATATAGGTAGATTAGAACTGGTTGTATATAGGGGTAGTACTGAATATGGATGTAGGATTACCTTGAAGCTTATATCTATATGTATATTTAAAAGAAACATAAAGGAAGGAAGAGGGAAGGGAAAAAAACAGATAAAACAAACAAATGAGAGGCTACAACACCACCAACAGAAAACACAGGTATGTGTTTGAAAACATTTCAAGGTAAAAAATTGTTATGGTGTGTTAAGTATCACGTTGTCATAAAAACTGGGTTAAAAATTAAAAGAACAAAACCCGTGAGAATAAATATTTAAGTTTAAAGTGGAAACTTTAAAAGTAAAAATAGAAAAAAGTTAGAAAAGCAAATAAGGTGAAAAACTGTATCAATAAAGTGTACAGCTTTTTGGGCAATACCAGGAGTTTAATATATTGCTTTTCCCTTCGATGTTGGGGTTTACATTTTGGGTGCTGTCCTCTTGTGTTTCTGGCTTGCCTTCTGGGGGCGGGGTCTGCCGCGCTGTTTTTCAGTCCCTTCTACCTGGGCTGCGTCTCTCCGCCCCCTTCCTAGGCACTGGGGGCCATGGCGACCAGGTTGTCAGGGTTCAGTTCTCTGGAAGCTTTGCTCTTTTGTGGCTCTTTGCAGCTGTTCAGGAAGTCAGGTCAGAGCAAGATGTCAGAGAGAGCCCCTACTTAGCAACCCTCTGGACGATGGGGGGCCCCACAGCCTCTCCCTGTATCCTCTCCCTTGGCCGCCTGTCACAGCCGGGTGGGCACAGACACCGGTTTGATTCTTGTCCAAAGCCCCCGCTTGTCATTTCTCTCCCCCACCTCAAAAATCGCAACTGATTTTGGGTCGTGCGACCTTGTCTCCGCCCAGGGAGTCTGTGCTGACCCCACGCAGGAGGGACTGAGGTCCCGCGGCCCTGCATGCCCGACGCAAGTCTGCAAAATCGCCTTCCCTGGGGGGTCCGTGCCTGGCCCACGGGGTGGAGAGAAGCGGGAGAGAAAAGCAGGGGAGGAAAAAAAAAAAAAGGAAAAAAGCAGCAGAAAAATAGACTCCACTCTGCTGGTTCTGCCATGTTCCCTCACGCGGCACTGGGAGCACTTTTTGCCGATCTGTATCCCCGTTTCCCTGGCTGCCCCTCAGGCCCTCCATTTCTGTTTGCTTTGAATCCGACTGTAATCTGCTGTTGTTCCCCAAACACAGAGCACTCTCGTGTTGGGGTATTGCTTTCCAATGGGTCGCCTCTGCAGGCTTCCTTCCCTGTGCCCCTCTTTGCCGATGCTCTTTGTCCTCAGTGATCCAGAAGTGTGAAATATTACATTTCAGGTGGCGCCTGGGTGGTTCAGTTGGTTGGGCGACTGCGTTCAGCTCAGGTCATGATCCCAGAGACCCAGGATCGAGCCCCACATCAGGCTCCCTGCTCAGCGGGAAGCCTGCTTCTCCCAGTCTCACTCCCCCTGCTTGTGTTCCCTCTCTGGCTGTGTTTCTCTCTGTCAAATAAATAAAATCTTTAAAAAAAAAAAGAAATATTACATTTCAGGCTGATTTCATGGGTGCTCACAGTGTTCCTGTAGTGTTTTTTGCAGGAATTGAGCTCACTTCAGGGGACTCCCCGAAATGGGGTCACCTGACCTTCTGCCATCTTCCCAACCAGAAAACTGGTATCTTCTGTCTCCTCATTTTGCTTGATTTTCTGTGTTTGTTTCTACGGATTAGGCGAAAGTGCTACTTCTCCTCAAGTTGAAGGAATGGTTTCATGTATGGTGACCCCATGAAGACTGTGGTTGCTTGGTGACTTGCTGGCTTGTTGGAGGTTAGCGGTATATGCTAGTTACTTTTTTAAACCATGGCTTTTTACAGGGAGAATAAAGAAAAAAAATTTTAAAAAGTAAAAATAATAAAAGAAGAAAAGAAAAAAGAGAACAAGAACAAAACCCCAAAAAAAAGAAAAATGAAAAAATAAAAAGTAAAACAAATAAACAAAAAAACCAAAAAGCACCCCCCCCCAAAAAAAAATCCCATAAAAACATGGCTTGTTTTTATGCCCCAGCACCACAGGATGGCTGGTGGACCGTGGGCTTGCTGAGCTTGCAAACTTTCTGTGACAATTTGACCCACCAGTTATAGCCTCAGGACCCTGCGATTATGGCATCTGAATGAGCCCCGTATGATGGCCACACCCTCTCCAGTCTGGGCTTTTGAGGTGGAGGAGGAGAGAGCATTCCTGTAGTTGCTTGGCACTTTTAAACTGTGGTTTTTTTCTGTGCCAAGCATGTCTGTTGTGGGCTTGTGAATCAATCTGCAAGCTCACTGAGAGGACTAGACTCATCTGTTATGGTGTCTCGCCTGTTAGGGTGTCTTTTTTTTTTTTTTTTTTAGATTCTATTAATTTATTAGAGAGAGAGTGCGAGAGAGAACATGCCTATATATGAGACCTGGGAGCGAGCCAGGGGGAGGGAGAGGGAAAGAGAGAGAGAGAGAGAGAGAGAGAGAGAAGCAAACTTTCTGCTGCGTGTGGAGCCTGAAGTGGGGCTCGATCCCACGACCCTCAGATCATGACCTGAGGTGAAATCAAGAGTCAGGTGCTTAACCAACTGAGCCACCCAGGCACCCCCCCTTTGGTCTAGGCTTTTAAGTCAGGGTGAGAATATAAACCATGTCATTCTCTCTCTGACCTAGAGAGATTTCCTGCAGCTTCTCCATTACTTGACAGGGTTTGGGTTGCCCCTTTTATGTTCTAGTTGCTATTTTAAATCATGTTTTTTTTTTTTTTTTTCTGTGCCCAAGGACAGAGGGATCTATGCCTGGTCCCTCAATACTACCCCCCGACCCCACACCTAATGCTATTGGTAGCATTGGGGGTGAGAGTTCCCTTTGTTACTTCTCTCTTGCTATTGTTGTTCTCTTTGTCTTTGGATTGTCCAATAGCTGTTTAGTCAGCCCTCAGTTCCTCTCCAGAAGGAATTGTTCTACTGATGGGTGTAATTTGGTGTGTTCTGTGGAAGAGGTGAGTTTGAGTCTTCCTATGTTGCCATCTTGAACTGGAACTCCATTTGAGTGACTTTTAAAAATACCGAATCAAGATATTTATTTATTTATTTATTTATTTATTTATTTATTTATTTGAAAAAAATTATTTATTTTTTTGACAGAGAGAGACACAGCAAGAGAGAGAACACAAACAGTGGGAATGTGAGAGGGAGAACAGGCCTCCTGCTGAGTGGGGAGCCTGATGCAGGGCTCAATCCCAGGACCCTGGGATCATGACCTGAGCTGAAGGAAGACGCTTAACATCTGAGCCACCTAGGCACCCCTGAACCAATATATTTTAAATGTGTTTTTACATTTTGGGCATTTTTGAAATATTGGAATATGTGGAAAGTTAGCATGGAGTTCCAAATGACAGTAGTCAACCTGAACAGTTACCCTCCTCTGAACAGGGCAAGGAACCTCGCAGTTCACCACATTCCTCACTTTTCCCCATTGTCTTCCTGATATCCTCCAGTTGATGCCTTTTACCATTTTCATGCTCCTGAGAGATATTTGAGTTTTTAACCTCTATTCTATGGGATATTATTCTTCTTCTATCTTTGAGGCATTTTAATTCCTTATATAGATATTTTAGCTGAGATCAACCCCAGCTGTCTTCTTATGAACACTTTTTATTTAGCAAATTTATTAATTAGGGCTCAAATTCTCTTAGTAACATGTTTGACTTCAGCAAAGAATTATTTTAAACTTTTTTTTCAGTTTAAACAGAATTTCTTCGAATGCATTATGATGTTTAAGACTTTTTGGTAAAAGATAATTCAGTTTCATAAATCTTGCATTTCCTATCAGATCCTTGACTTACAGAACATTAGTTCTGCATTCTGTTTAAGCTAAGAATAATTATCCTTAAGAAGGGAACTAAAAACAGGAATCTGATACATGAATATCCTAGCTTCCTACACAATGATTTAAGTCCAAGTCCAGACGTTATTTGAAACATGAATGTTACAAACAAATATATTCTCAAACATCAATAACCTGATCACAAGCCAAAAAAATACAAGGATAAAATAGAAGGGAGAAATATGATAGGCCACAAAAGGAGAAGTCATGAGGAAAATCTGGACATTAAAATGCAAATGATTGGATTCTGGGAGTCTGCTGCCCGAGCTGATGGTTCCAGAATCACAGCATCCCTGCCATGAACAGGTCTAGATGTAGGATGTGATGAGCAAGGTAGATACAAAGTTTAAGAGGGTGCCACAAAACTTAGTAATCATGATAAATACTTTAATGCATGACCTAGAAAATTTGCTGCAATATCTTATAAATAAAACTAATGCCAAAAAAATTGATGATGTATGAGATGATCTTGTGGGCCCACAAGCTAAAATTTGAGCAGCATTTAGGAATACTTACCCTGTGCCAGGTATGGAATTAAGCATTGTCCAAGCTTTTTAAAAAAGTTTGATATACCGAACAACTTCATGAAATAAATTCTGTTATTTTCCATCCTTGTTTCCATTTACAGCTGAGAACACTAAGGCCTAAAGATGTTGAGTGTCTTGCCCAGGTTAGAGCTAATAACAGATAGAGCCAGGATTCAGGTAGCTTGACTCCAGAAACTGCTTGTGTCCATAGTACTATGAGATGGGTCATCTCACAATTAGATCATTAAGTTCTGCAGATGTTGAAGTGAGTCCACAGTTCTGGTATTCCTACTGGATTAGGTATAGGTTCATGACCTCCGAGCAGTCATGCATAGATTGGCCTGAAGGAGCTAAATTTAATTTGACGGGAAGACATAGCTTATTGGTTTTCCTATACTAGATGGGTTCTGTCCCACTCAGTGTTAGGAGAGATTGGGGAGGGGAAGAAGGAGGAAGAGAGGTGACAGGGGAGAGAGAGAATGAGGAAAAATATATGCACACACACACAGAGAAAGAAACCTAAAGACAGTGGAGACCAGGCCAATGAACAAATACTATTATTGGTAGAGGCAAGAGTAAAAGGAAGAGACTATTTCACCATGAAGTTCAAGCCCAGAATGGAGGGCAATAATGTTCCCTGGCTCTGAAATGCACCCATGTCCTCAGGCCTAGAGCTGAGTGAAATGATGCTTTAGTCTTTGGGACTATGTCTGAAGTCACTCCAGCCTATTTTCAGTTTCCTTACTCTGTCTTCTTCCCCTATCCTCTACATATCTGTATTTTAGTAGATATCCAAAGGTATTCTCCATGACCCGAAATAGCCCAACAGACCCTCATTCCCAGTTCCACAGGTCTCTCTTCCCAGTCTGAGTTGTCCTGTCCTCCTGTCATTTCTCTGCCTTCACCCTTTTCCTGGCCATCCTCTCACTGTCATTACACCATAATACAAGAGTCCTCATCAGTGGGGCCTCGTTTTTCCTCTTGTGATGCTTCATGAAACTACAAAGAGGCCAGTTGTCTGTGATCCTTCCCTGACTCTCCAAGTGCTCCCTTACCTGTCAGTTTCCCCATGCCTACAGGGCAGGAGCAGAAGGTCAGGAGCTGAGAGGACTGGCCAAGAAAGGTACAGTATCTGAGAGGTAAGAAAGAAGTTCAGTTAAATTACTGGTGCACTGTAAGCACACCTGCTGACTATAGTGGCATAATTTTGACCAAATATCTACCTTTGGCTGCATGCTTGCTGCTGATGCTACAGTCAGACTTCTAAGACATAGGGTAGAATTTCCAAGAGTACTCATTCACTACAAGAATAATTAACCCTCTAAATCAGTGGTTCTCAGGCCTGCCAAATCCAACAACCCCTTTGGCAGGAAATATATAACACATATTTTGTAATGGCTCCTTTAGTATTTAATAGTATGGACAATATAACTTACTTAATGTATACTTTAAAATATGCTATAATTGTATAAGAAATAACATTGAATTAAGTTAATAAATGAAGTAAATATAAATTCTTGGGCAGGACCATGGCAGACATATATAAAGCTGCCAGACATTTTAACCTCTTTTTAGAATCATTGAGAATGGGACGGTGAATAGCACAATCTGGTTGCTTTTATATTAGCCACTCAAAACGCATGGGTAATGTTATAATCAGTGACATGATTACCCAAAATGGTAACTGTGGTAAACAGAATAATGGCCTTTCCAAGGATATTCAGATCTCAATTTCTAGAAAGTGAATATGTTACCTTATATGACATATTTTGCAGATATGATTAAGTTAAGAATCTTGAGATGGAGTGGTTATAATGTATTATCTTTGTAGGCCCAATGTGATGGCCAAGCTTCCTTATAAGAGAGAGATGGGAGTGTCAGAGTCAGAGAAGATGTGACAATGGAAGAAGAGGTTGGAGTGGTGCAGGGCCATGAGCCAGAGAATGTGGGCAGCCTCTAGAAGTCAGAAAAGGCAAGGAAAGGGATTATCCCCCAAACCTTCAGAAGGAACATAGACTTGATGACCCATTTCAGACTTCTGACCTCTAAAATTGTCAGATAATAAATATGTATTGTTTTAAGCCACTAAGTTCATGGTGATTTCTCACAGCAGCATAAGGAAACTAATATAGAGATTAACTCTTGTAAAACAAATTACCAAAGTTCAAACTTTCTAAAATTTATTTTCTATTTTTTAAAATTTTTTCCATAACCCAGCCACCCTATCACTCCCCTGCCATCCCCAGCAACCCTCAGTTGGTTTCCTGAGATTAAGAGTCTCTTATGGTTTGTCTCCCTCCCCACTCCCATCTTTTTTTACTTTTTTTTTCCCTCCCTAGCCTCCACGACCCCCTCCCCTGCCTCTCAAATTCCTCATATCAGAGAGATCATATGATAATTACCTTTCTCTGACTGACTTATTTTGCTCATCATAATACCCTTCAGTTCCATCCACATCGTTGCAATGGCAGGATTTCATTCTTTTTGATGGCTGCATAGTATTCCATTGTGTATATATGTGTGTGTGTATACATATATATACATACACACACACACCACATCTTCTTTATATGTTCATTTGTTGATGGACATTTAAATTCTTTCCATAGTTTGGCTATTAAGGACATTGCTGCTATAAACATTTGGGTGCATGTGCCCCTTTGGATCACTACATTTTTATCTTTAGTGTAAATACCCAGTACTGCAATCACTGGGTCACAGGTAGCTAGCTCTATTTTCAACTTCCTGAGGAATCTCCATACTGTTTTACGGAGTGGCTGCACCAGTTTGCATTCCCACCAACAGTGTAGGAGGATTCCTCTTTCCCTGCATCCTCACCAACATTTGTTGTTTCCTGATTTGTTAATTTTAGCCATTCTGACTGGAGTGAAGTGGTATCTAACTGTGGTTTTGATTTGTATTTCCCCGATGTTGAGGGGTGTAAAGCACTTTTTCATGTGTCTATTGGCCCTTTGGCTGTCTTTGGAGAAATGTCTGTTCATGTCTTCTGCCCATTTCTTGATTAGATTATTTGTTCTTTGGGTGTTGAGTTTGAGGAGTTCTTTATAGATTTTGGATTCTAGACCTTTATCTGATATGCCGTTTGCAAATATCTTCTCCCATCCTGTCAGTTGTCTTTTGGTTTTGTTGACTGTTTCCTTTGATGTGCAAAAGCTTTTGATCTTGATGAAGTCCCAATAGTTCATTTTTTTCCCCTTGTTTCCCTTGCCTTTGGTGATGTTTCTAGGAAGAAGTTGCTGCTGAGGTCGAAGAGGTTGCTGCCTGTGTTCTTCTCAAGGATTTTGATGGATTCCTGTCTCACATTGAGGTCTTTCATCCATTTGGAGTCTATTTTTGTGTGTGGTGTAGGGAAATGGTCCAGTTTCATTTTTCTGCATGTGGCTGTCCAATTTTTTCAACACCATTTGTTGAAAAGACTGTCTTTTTTCATTGGCCATTCTTTCCTGCTTTGTCAAAGATTAATTGACCTTAGAGTTGAGGGTCCATTTCTGGGCTCTCTATTCTGTTCCATTGATCTATGTGTCTGTTTTTGTGCCAGTACCATACTGTCTTGATGATTACAGTTTTTAACAGAGCTTGAAGTCTGGAATTGTGATGCCACCAGCTTTGGTTTTCTTTGTCAACATTCCTCTGGCTATTTGGGGTCTTTTCTGGTTCCATATAAATTTTAGGATTATTTGTTCCATTTCTTTGAAAAACATTGATGGTATTTTGATAGGGATTGCATTAAATGTGTAGATTGCTCTAGGTAGCATAGACATTGTCACAATATCTGTTCTTCCAATCCATGAGCATGGAACATTTTTCCATTTCTTTGTGTCTTCCTCAATTTCTTTCATTAGTACTTATAGTTTTTTGAGTAGAGATCCTTTGCCTCTTTGGTTAGGTTTATTCCTAGGTATCTTATGATTTGGGTGCAATTGTAAATGGGATCAAATCCTTAATTTCTCTTTCTTCTGTCTTGCTGTTTGTGTATAGAAATGCCACTGATATTTGTGCCTTGATTTTATATCTTGACACTTTATTGAATTCCTGTATGAGTTCTAACAGTTTTGCAATGGAGTCTTTTGGATTTTCCACATAAAGTATCATATCATCTGCCAAGAGTGAGAGTTTGACTTCTTCTTTGCCAATTTTGATGCGTTTTATTTCTTTTTGTTACTTTTTAAATTTTATATGATAGCTTTCTTCCTGGGAAGTTTATGGAATAGTCAAAATGTACAAAAATATTTTGTGATTATATGTAAAATGGAGCCTGATTGTTGACTGAAATAATTATAAACTGGCTTTTAATTCTGTTGCCAGGCTTTCTGTTTTTTTAGTCTTCACCTTTCTCTCTTCTCTGGTCTCATCCACTTGCAGTTTTGGTTCACTTTTTGTTTAATTTCCACCTTGTTTTGAGTCTCATTGCCTTTTGACTTGAGCTTCCCTTTGCAGAGTAGCCCTTCAAGATATTTCCACAAACATGGTTCCCTTTCTAAGACTGCCAGCTGTTAAAATTCTTGTTTGAGGAACATGCGCTGTCTTCAACCTAAAATGGCCTTCTGCCTACAGTCTCTAGGTTTGAATGGTGCCTAGTGATTCTTCAATACTTGATACCATCATTTCTAAGTGGCTTCTTTGTTCTCCACTGTCTTGGGTAGGTCCTTCTCTTGGGTTTTCATTGGTCACTGAACTTAGATTTTTTTTTAAAAATTTATCATTGATTTTTAAATTTTAATGTGTAGACACTGTACTAAGCACTTTAAATATAGTTTGTCATATATATGATGTATCAGTTCTATGGGTTAGTTATTTTTTAATCTCTATTTTGCAGGTGGGAAAACAGACTCAGAGTAAATATTTAAAATCTAAGGATTAAAACAAGTGTTGGGGCACCTGGGTGGCTCAGTGAGTTGGGCCTCTGCCTTTGGCTTAGGTCATGATCTCAGGGTCCTGGAATTGAGACCTGCATAGGGCTCTCTGCTCAGAAGGGAGCCTGCTTCCTTCTCTCTCTGCCTGCTTCTCTGGCTACCTGTGATCTCTCTCTCTCTGTCAAATAAATAAATAAATAAATAAATAAATAAATAAATAAATAAAATCTTGAAAAAAGAATTCTTTTAAAAGTCTTATTCTTGGTTCTTTATATTCATAAAATATTAAATTTTCATGGATTATATTTAAAAGGATTAAAAGTTTACAACTTTTTACCCCTTAGTTATCATTTATTATACTTGTATATATAAAGAGAGAAGTTTACAGACTGTTCCCAGGCTTTTCAGAATGCTTGCCTTTGGAGTGAGTGAATGTTGGCTTTATACATTCATGGTATTCAGGCTTTTTACAGTGGTCAGTTAGTGAAGTCAAATTTATTTGGCTTTCATGTATAAAATCTTAATAAAATAAAAAAAATAGAAGTTTGTATTGGTAGTTTAAAACTTTGCTAGGTCAATTACACACACATATACATTTTTTTCATGTGTAAATACAAATTTAATTCATTCAAAAATTAATTTGTTCCCTGCTTACTTATTGAGTGTCACTATGAACCAGGTTCTGTTCTAGGCACTGGGGATAAGGCAGTGAGTAAGAAAGACTGTGGAGCTCACATTCTAGTAAGGAGTATATGCAACACTACATGAGGAGGCCACAGTACCAAGGAGACGAAAAAAGTGGGATAAGATGATGGAAAGTGGTAGGAAGTTCTCTATCACATAGTCAATGAAGGCTTCTCTGAGGAGCTGTTTTATGAGCATCGGCCTGAATGAAATAAGGGAGAAAGCCGTGTCAATATCTGGTGAAATGTGTTCCAGAATGTAATTTGCAATTTTTATTCAATAGTTTGAGGTTTATTTTGAAATCATACTTAATTATATGAAAAGTACTTCTTTAAAAAAAGACTTATTTATTTATTTGAGAGAAAAGGTGGAGTAGCAGCAGAGGGAGACGAAGAGAGAGTCCTAAGCAGACTCTGTGCTGAGCACAGAGGCTTCCATGGGGCTTGATCCCAGGGCCCTGAGATCATGATCTCAGCCTAAATCGAGAGTCTGGTGCTTAACTGACTATGCCACTCAGGTGCCCCAGTACTTTTTTTTTAATGGTGAAGAACTTATATTTAGATTTAGTCAATTGGACTCAGTTTAGATGATCCCAATTTTGTGGGCAACATCTAAAGCATCTTAATCAGGAGCCAGTGAAACATATGCCTTCTTCTTTCCATTGGGCCCAATGAAGGTGTTGACCGTGGTCAGGTCAGTGTCATAGAGCTTCTTCACAGACTGATTTGGTACCTGTTGGCCTTGGAGTGAGTGAATGGTTTGTTTTATACATTCATGGTATTCGGACTTTTTACAGTGGTCAGTTAGTGAAGTCAATGACATCCACAATGAACACAAGTGTGTCGTCTTCTATTTTCTTCATGGCTGACTCGGCAGTCAGGAGGAACTTGATGGCACAGTAGTCAAGTTGTTTCTCCTGGGAACTCACTTGCCAGGATATTTGGGCTGCCTTTGGAGACACAATGTCTTGGACTATTGAAATGTGGGTGATGTGTGGATCTTTTTTTTTTCCCCCCATGACTGTGGACACTTTCTTGGCCTTCATAGTCTTTGCTTTGCTTTGGCTTTGGGAGGGGCAGGAGCTTCCTTCTCGACCTTTGGAGCCATCTTTGTGAAAACGCTGTATGAAAAGTAATTATTGAGCATGTGCTAGGTTCTTGGTGGGTGAGGTGGACTGTTGCCCAACCGGGAAATGTGAGGTCTGACCTTGCTGCATAGTTTACAACCTTGATGGGAATTGAGAACAACATATATAAAAATGTAAAATGGGAACAGTATACAATTATTTGGTGCTAAATTGTGTGACACAGATTCTGGGTTTGGGGGTACCTAGAACCTAGACCCCTATTGGGCTTCCTGAAGTAAGAGTATAATTTTGCTAGATTTAAACATTTTGAAGGACAAGTCCATAGACTGAAGCAAAAAAGGTGAGAAAAATATTTTTTAATGGAATTTTAGTTCTCATTCCTTTAGGATTTTCTTCTCTTAGGAGCTATTTATGTAGTCTGTGAAATGTGATTCTAAAGGGCTAGGAAATGAGTGGGAATCCAGAAAATCGGTTTGCAGTCTCTGGTGTCCTGGATAGTGGTAGCTTTCCATGGACCCAGACTCCTGAGTCACTGAAGTATGGTGAGAAGAGTAATATGCATTCTTTTTTTTTTTTTTTTTTTTTAAGATTTTATTTATTTATTTGACAGGGAGAAACAGAGCCAGAGAGGGAACACAAGCAGGGGGAGTGAGAGAGGGAGAAGCAGGCCTCCCGCCGAGCAGGGAGCCCAATGTGGGGCTCGATCCCGGGTCTCCGGGATCATGACCTGAGCCGAAGGCAGTCGCCCAACCAACTGAGCCACCCAGGCGCCCCATAATATGCATTCTTTTTCCTACTTCTGTTACCCATCACTCCTCTGTGCTCTTCTTCACAAGTGAAAGTTGTGATCTTGATTTAGACTTAGAATCAAATTGATACCATCCATTCTCTATTACAGAGCTCTTGAAAATGCCTCTCATTTAGGGCTCTCAATAAATGATTCATGACTCAAATAGGAATATGCTAATAGCATTTATGCTAGTGGGATTGTGACATTTTTTATATTTTCTAGGCTTTCTGCTTTCCACAAATCCCATTCATTCATGGTACGATTTCTGATTACATTTGAGTTTCTAATTATATTTAAAAAAAAAAGAAAAAATAATTCAGAGAAATCATTGGATTTATTACATTAATGAGTGCTTGTTTAGTTTGCACAATAGATTTTTCTTCGTTAAATTTAATTTTTTGCTTCAAAGATTTTATGCTTGAATCAACTTTTTCTTTTGTTTTAATGATGAGTATTATTGCAAACATTAATTATAATATCTAGCGTGCACACTATGATTCTCATCCCAAATGTATAAGCATATTTTTAAATTCGTAATCTCTTAGCTTAAGCCTACCTAGAAGAGCAGCATCAAATATTTACATGTTAGAGGAGGGCTTGGAGGTTAAGTGCCTAAAACAACAACAACGACAAACCAGTTATGTTTGCAAAACTGCTTGGTCTGTTCGTAAAGCTGTTGCAAAGGATGCTAGTGAGAAGGATTTCTGAGATACACGGAAGCACTGCTACAAACCTGAATTGAAAGGCTTTCCCTGTGGTTTTGATTAATAATTTCATTAGCTGGAAAATCAAAGACTATATTCCCCCTTGTTTTGTTCTGTGGTATTAGAATTCGAGGCAATGATCTTGATGAGCTGCCTCTCACATGGGGGCATTTGATTGTTTTGGAGGAGCTTTGTTGCTCTGTGTGCGTGTCAATGCACTGGCCCAGTCCTGTTATCTGCTTGTGCCTTCCTTGCTCATCTTCTGCTCTGCTTCCTGTAACAGAGGATCAAAGCTGCCAGGCTGGTTTCATTCCCAGGCCCCTTCTTGTCCGTTGGTCTTTGGCAAGGGTTAACCAGTGGGGGGTAAGAGGGTTAGAAGGTGGAAGGATCCAGGACCCCGGCTCCTCCAGGGGACCCAAGCTCCTGCCTCCTTTCATGATTCCTCCAGCTTAGGGTTGGTTGTGTTTTTCTGCTATTGCCAGTCTCTGTGCTGTCTTGCTTTTCGGTTGGGTTTCTCAGCCCCTCTTCCATTGCCTGTACCACCAATTTTCTGATACTAAAGCCTCTGTTTTAGGTATATGAAGTGGTTTTTGACTTTCTAGTTAGACTCTGAGTTATACAGCTCTCCATTGTCAACGGAGATGATTGCCAATAGAACAAACCATTGCTTTGTGAAAATATTCAGAAAATTAAAGTTTATGAAATTTACCTCATTTTAGACCTGAAGGAGGAGACTATTATGGGAAAACTGAGATAATAGCTTTATCATTTTGTAGTCAGGTACTTCTGAGCTGATGAATTAGTTCATATACTGCTATAAAATGAGACATGTTAATTGCATTGACCTGTGAGTTTCTTTATTGTCCACCTTAGATTAGTAGCATTTCATAATTAGCAAATCATATAATGTGGTATAAAGTGAAGCCACTAAACTATATTGACTGAATTACTTAAAAGTTTACGCTCAAAAATACAATATCTGTGTCCTTATTTGAGGCAGGCATTCTCCTTAGTAGCATACTATAAGATAGACTGAGAAATAAGTTTTATATAATTTTTCTAAGAAGGAAAACCTCTATCCAGCATTAACAACTAAGAGGCTAGTATGTAGTGGCCAGCAAGGGGCTAGTATTTCTTTAACTGTGCAAAGTGTACAATTGGGAATCCACGGAATAGGAATCATAAAACACAGATCTTATCTTTAGGTGGGGGTCACTAGCGACAGGGATGGGCAAGTGATTGATTGAGCAAAGGCTCTATATGAAGTGAGGGAACAGGACAGGGCAGGAGAAGAAGATAAGCATGGATGTGTTTCAGCTCACGTCTGGCCTTGATCTGATTGCATGGGTAATTCTGAAGCATGAGTGACTCCACAGAGAAGTCTCACACCGAGACAGGATGGCTGAGCTTTGGTCTGTTCAGTCATTGACTGTGGTGGCCTCTGGGTGGGGTGTAAGTACATAAACTCCACAGAGGGAAGTTCTCTGGAGGAAGGTGTAGCTATGAGCTCTTAGCAGCAACACCCGCAAACTGCTGAGGGATGGCGAAACTGACCTAATAAAGGAGCTATGTATGGAGGCCCACAGCATACAAGTGTCAATACACAACACCCCGTGCATCACTGATAAAGGCTTTGGCACCAGACGAGACACACAGCCTCTCTGAGCCTCAGGTTCTTTATCTGTTTAACAAATGAAAAAGGGCACAACAACCACCCACCACTTTCCCTCATAAACATGCTTTGAAAGAAATGAGGTGCTCTGCAATATTTCCCTAAGTAGCTAGTCTTTTGCAATGCAGAGAACAATGCAGTGTTTTAAAGCTGCTCAAAAATGCCAGTTTAAGCATGTTCGTGGTCTTCTTCTGGATGCCTCTGTAAACACAGCCTGCAATGTGGACTTGGGTGCCGGTTGTTTATTTTGTAGATGATCGTAGCAGACAAGAGCGAGGGAGTGGAGAGAGAGAGAGAGAGAGAGAGAGAGGGAGAGAGAGAGAGAGAGAGATGGAGGAAAAGCTAATACACAGGTGTGCTGCTGAGGTCCCTGCAGCGGTGTGAGGTGGGCTCAGTCATGTGCCCTGGGGGCAAGCTGGTAGCAGCAGGCGCCAGTGAAGGCATGAGTGGCTCTGCTCGCCCCAGCGCTAGAAGTGTTCTGTCTGCTATACCACACTTGGTGCTGCTCAGATCCACAGATCTTCATTCATTCCATTCTGTCACTGATTTTTCAAAGACTAGGCTGACCCCTGCCTCAAAGAAAAGATTCGTCAGCGCAAACCAGCTATAGTCCCTTTTGCTGTTGCTGATTTTGAGGCCAGGATTTGATAGTCATCATCTTTCTCCTTTACTATCCGTTCTAGGCTCCTCTCATCCTCAACCAGCATTTCTGAGGATGCTTGCTCAGTAGGTGATCCAGACCCTCCCCCCTGGAGGCATCTAAACCTGAGTTGACTGGCTTCCTGCAATTGTCTGATTCCTGTGATCAGGTGATCAGTGGACATAGAAACACCCGGATATACCCCAGTGCACCCCCAAATATCCAGACTTAGTTGTCCTTTTCTCCATGTTGTAGCAGCGACTCCATCTCTTCAGGATTATCCCAGCCAGTTTCTCTGCCAATATAGAAACTCCATTCTTTGCCTGTGATCCTCGGGCATGAAGAGCCTGAGTGATGAGGTGGATTTACAGCTTTAGGCTCAGTGTCTCGTGGAGAGGCATTGGCCTCCAAGAACCTCTATTCTAGAAAAGATTAAACTTGTAGAAACAAGAAATCCAAGTTAAGCAGCTGTGTCACTGGGAGTGATGATGAGAGGAGTCAACCAAGGCTTGTACCTGTTGGTACCCAGACCTTTGTTTTTCAACTTTGGGGTACACAGCACATGCAATGGCTATTATTTTAATGCATATAATGAATCCTGGAGACAAATATCTCAACCCTGTAGGTTGTAGATATGAGTTGATGCCATATTTGAGCCAACATGAGGCTATTCTAATATTCTAATAGGCAGGGTCCTTCTGGGTGATGCAAAGTACAATGGGACCTGTGGATCCTGGGGTTATGCATTCACTGTTGCTTCTTCTCTAGGAGAGAGGTGGTCACCACAAAGTGAATCTAATTCACACAAATGTCTACCCCAGCCATGGCTGAGATCAGAGGTAATCACAGAAGAATGTCAGGACACCAGATGTTTGCTACAGTTACTATCCCAGATCTTTTGTGATGTTCCTCCTTGCATGAGATGCTGGGCTAGAGACTCTATTCCCTTGAAGTGCACAGACACTAGCTCTGCTCTCCTTATCTTCTCTCCTGTTCACCTAATCACTCAGGAAACAGTGGATAATTGTTCCAGAACTGTGTCGGGTTCTATGTTAGAGTCACAAATACGAGTAAGTTTCTGTCCTTTGGAAACTCACCACCTAGCACAGGAAATAGATATACAAATAGTGAACTCTATTGTGTAATGGATACTTTTTAGTATAAGGAGTACAAAAAAGAGAGCAATTCATTTTGCCTGGAGAAGTCTAGAAAGACTTCATAGAGGAGGTGATATTTGTGTTGACCATTATAGGATGAATATGAGTTTTCAAAAGAGCCGTTGGTAGCATCGAAGAGATGCTGGGTAGAGAAAGGGCACAAGCAAAGGCACTGAGGCATGAGGAAACATGGCACAGCTAGGGAATGACAGGAGCTTTAGGGCCAAAAGCAAAGGGTATGTTGTTGGAGTGGGAAGGAGGGAGCTGGAGAGGGGCAGAATGTGAGGAGAAAGCAGAGGGTGAACCAGGTGAAATGGAAAGGCCTTAAATTACATTCTAAGGAATTTGGACCAGACATTTCCAGCATAGACATGTGTGTATAGGTCATGCAGTCAGCATAGTAGAAATGTTAAATTGGGATGTGAATGGGTGGACAGGACAGTGTTGTAGTGAAGGTCTCAGAGCCTGTGCCATAGCTTTGCCAGAAAGGTGGAGCTGGAAGGAGCCTTCCTCACTATTTCTGAAAGTGTTTCATATGAAATCCTACAATGGAAGTCAACACGGTGTGGGAAAGTCAGAGCTACTCCAAAGCAATGTAGATGGTGGGGTCAGAAGAATCTAAAGGGAAGGGGCCCTCAGACTTAACTAAATGCTCACTTGTTCTTTTTGTTTACCAGGTGAAAAAATGAACAGTCATGTGAAATCATGTGTGATTTATCCTAGGTTAGAACACGAATCTTTGAGAGTCTGAAACCCTTTCTACTTATGGTTATATTCTTCAGATGTCAAAATGTAATAGAAACCCAAATTATATGTGTGCAATTTTATTTAATAAAATATTGAATATTAATAAGAGTCCAGTCAATGTTGGCTATTTCTTACTATTTCAGTTAACTAATAACATTTAACTGCTTGCAACTCATTCCTGTGCACGACTTCCTATTTTATGAATTTCAAATATGTTTTGGAAGCAGGTAAGGGGAAATGTGAGGGAGAAATAGCATAAGAATGTGCTGAGTCCCTGCTTGGATGGGGGCCGGGGAAGGGAAATGGGAGTCCCTAGTGGTGGGAAATTTGTCAGAGATTATCTCTGACATGCCATGTTCCCTTTTTCTGAGTTTATTCCAGTGTCAAAATTAAGCCTGGAAAGACAGCAAAGACTTGGAACAGTGGTTGGGAGTGGGGTTGGAGGCAAGTTATAAATATCTCCTTGTTCTGAGCACTCATCTTTTGCCCTATAGTGACATCTGTCTTCTTAATTTGATTCTTAAACTAGTTGTCTCCATTGAATGAAAGGAACAAAGTGGGGAGGAAGAAGAGAGAAGATGCCCATGAGTGGGGATAGCAGGACACAGGGGCCTGATTAAATTACCTATCAGATTTTTTCAAGCTACCCAAGGCTCTTCTTTCACTAGCAGAAGTGTTAGTAACATTCTCCTGTGGAAAAGGGGAGATGATTAGTGAGCCTGAGTCACAACAGAGTATGTCCTATCCTTTAGGCATGCTAGGGAGAAAAGAGGTCCAGAACCCCTTATTTAACCATTGCTTTTGCTTTATCCTTCTGATAAACTGTGGGGAGAATCCTTTCTAATTTCATATTCTTCATGACATCGGAAAATTGGTAGCTCCCAGTATTTATTTATTACAGTCCTTGGAATTTATAATTAATCCTAATTAATGATAGTGTGATAAAAACCATAAATATCACTGCTAAGAGTCTTAGGTTCATATGCTAGATAGTGCAGGACAAATATCTGCATTTCTTTTTCTTTTCTTTTTTTTTTTTTTTAAGATTTTATTTATTTGACATAGAGAAACACAGCCAGAGAGGGAACACAAGCAGCGGGAGTGAGAGAGGGAGAAGCAGGCTTCCCGCTGAGCAGGCAGCCTGATGCGGGGCTCCATCCTGGAACTCTGGAATCATGACCTGAGTTGAAGGCAGAGGCTTAACCACTGAGCCACCCAGGCGCCCCTATCGGCATTTCTTTCATGTTTTAGCAATGGGGAATGGAGTAAGAAGGAGAAAGTTTCCTATGTGTTTATTGTGATACCCTGTCAGAAAGACATTCCCAGTGTTCTGAGTCACTTCTAAACACAATTATGTGTAATAATGATATGGAAAAAAGAGACCACGAAGAGCTTTGTATTTTGGTAATTTGTGGGCCATGAGGATGGAAGAAGGGAGAAGATTTAATACTTTAGAGCCAAATCTTTTAAATAAAATAAGTTTAGTACAAATACATAGCTTGGTTCCATTAATGGAAAAGTTTTTTTATTTCCTTAGTGTATTTTAGAAATATTTAAATTGTGAAAAGGAAGGGCACAGGGTTAACTGTATTGTAATTTTATTCATTTTTCTTTGCCTTAAAAAATTATCACACGAATACATGCATGTGGTTTTAAAAGTCAAATGATGGTGAAAGGCTTATGTATAAAAAATAAATCAGTCATCTGTGCCCTCCCTCAATGCCATTCTCCAGAGGCAGTTAACTGCTTGCATTTCATTCCTGTATACGACTTCCTATTTTATGAATTTCAGAATTTTCAGTCTCATCTCCTGTCTTCTCACCTCCTATATCCTTTCACAACAGCCATTTCACAAGTTTTGGTTAATTTCATGTTCATATTTTTTATTATTTTTTCTAGGTAAATACTATTTTTCACTGAGCCAAATAGGTTATGATTCCATATCATTTATTTTATAACCCGCTTTCTTTTTTATTTCTTTTTTCTTTTAAAATAGGCTTCATGCCAGCATGGAGCCCAACGTGGGGCCTGAACTAGTGACCCTGAGATCAAGACCTGAGCTGAGACCAAGTGTCGGATGCTTAACAAACTGAGCCACCCAGCAGCCCCTTTCTCTCTCTCTCTTTTTTTTAAATTGAAGTATAATTAACATGCAGTATTATATTAGCTCCAGGTGTACAATATAATGATTCAACAATTCTCCACATTCCTCATTGCTCAACAAGATAAGCGTACTCTCAATCCCCTTTGTCTGTTTGTTTTATAACCTTTTATTTTTCCTGGAATTAATGATTGCCTTATTTGTTATTTTTATCTGCTTCACTGCCTTCAGAACTTTGGCCCAACTCTTCCCATACCCTCCAGCAGCCTTTTAATATGTCATTCTTAAGTTTTTCCTCAGAGTAAAACCTATTAATCTGTCATGTCCTGCTCCCTCTTTTTTTTTTTTTTTTAAAGATTTTATTTATTTATTTGCCAGAGAGAGAAAGAGAGAGAGAGCAAGAGGGTGAGCACAAGCAGGGAGAAGAGCAGGCAGAGGCAGAAGCAGGCTCCCTGCTGAGCAAGGAGCCCAATGTGGGACTCCATCCCAGGCCCCTGAGATCATGACCTGAGCCAAAGGCAGATGCTTAATTGACTGAGCCACTCAGGCATCCCACCTGCTCTTTTTTTAAAAGACATTTTAGGTAGTCTTAGTCACTCTGCTCTACCCTGGAGTGGTTGCCCTGGACCTGCCACAGAATTGCCTGCCGTCCTTTGCCTATTTCAACTTTCTTCTTCTCTCTCCTGTGACCATTTTCTTTCTTTCTTTCTTTTTTTTCTTAGTCTTCCTTGGCTTACTGAAAAGCCATTGGTGGTACATTTTCTGAGACTTTACATATTTGGAAGTATTTATTCTACTTTGACACTTGATAGTTTGGCTAAATATAGAATCCTCAGTTGCAATTTCTTTGGAAATTTGGAAGCTGTTACTACGTTGACTTCTAGCTTACGTTACTTTTGAGAAGATGGATCTTTTCTTATTTCTGATCCTTTGCCCTAGACCAGTTTTTCCTTGCTGGAAAACTTCAAGATCTCTTTATCTCTAGAATTCTCAAATTTTACAGTGCTATCTTCAGTATGGGTTTCTTTTTCACTCATTTTGCTGTGTCTTTTAAGCAAGAAATTCATGTCCTTCAGTTCTAGCAAATTTCCTTGAATTGTTTCTTTGAGAATTTCTTCACCAGTGATTTTTCTGCTTTTTCTTTTTGGAAGTCCAATTGGCTGGATTGAATCTCTACTTTCTGAAGTTTTTTGTTCTATTTTTCATCTTTTTGTCCTTTTGTCCTACCTTCCAAGTGAATTCCCTGAGCTAATATTGCTGGTCTTTTACTCTTTCTTATTTTTCAATTTTAGCAACATTTTTAATATCTAGGAGAATTTCCTTTATTATGTGTATTTTTATAATATGCTTTCATTGCATGGCTGTAGTCTCATCCTCCCCCACTAGAGATGCTAATATGCCCCCTTTGAGGAGAGGAAGGGGGTTTTAAACTTCTTTGCCATGAATATGTTAAATCCCTTGGGCACATTCAGAGAAAAGTTTCTGAACCCCTGAGAATATTGAATTGAGCACCTTTGTAGTTTTTTGATTTTATTCTCACATTGTATCTGTTTCTTCTGAGTTTTTGTAAATTTTCTCATCATTTGTTTGCTTGTTGAACTTGGTACTGCAGACTTTCCCCAAATGCCTGGTCTGTACCTGTTCATTCATGTTTATGAGTGAATCTTTAGAAAGCTGATTAGAAGTTCTGAGTCTGTTTATTGGACTTTTCAATGCATGGGCTTTACTGTGGGGTAATTATGATGTCACGGGCTTTTCATTGGGGACCTTCAAATGTCAGAATCTGTAGTATCGTGTTTGGGGTGGTTCAGTTTTTCTAAGAAGTTTCCTTCAGTTTTCTGGATGTTGTCTCTATTCAGTCTGCACACTTGCACTTACTCTCCCTGTTTTCATTTGCAAGCCTCACCTCCACTTTCCCTTTTACCTCTTGTCTCTGAGTCTGGACCCTCATTTTCTCCTGCCACAGTGGAAGAGGAGGACTCAGATACAGTTTTATCCCAGCTTCAGAGGCACTTGCACTCCTAGCCTGTCTGGATTCTGTAGGTATTTTTAATTTGCTTCTCATCATTATCTTCCTTTATAAGCACTTTGATGTGTTCTTCCTTCTTTCTGGCATGTCATTTACTTCTCTATTGCTTTCTGCTATCTTATAATTTAGTTCAGAATTAAAATTGTCTCGTAGTCTGACCAGAGATACAATTCTTATTTCTGATTTTTACTTCCTTGAGTATTAGGGTGATTTTTAAAATGAGAGAGGTCAGACCATCTTGAAACCGAAATTCCAGCAATAATCACTTTAATTATAATGGAGAATAATTGGGGGTGGCTAAATAAATTGCTGAATGGAAAGACTTTTTTTCCTCTTAAATTTCTCTTTGCCAAAAGCTGACACACAGTTCTTATAAGGACTTCCTTTTCTTAAATTTGTGAAAGTGGATGGGGAAACAATGAAAGTGATTGATTATGGCTAAAAGTCACATTGCAGCATTTTTGCCATCATGGATAGTGTGAGTATTTCTTCCTTTTTGTACAAGTTCTTGTTTTCAGATCACACCAAGATTAGAACGCAATGGGAGGAAATTGTAAATTTTCTAGGTGGTCTGTAGTACTCTGTATTTCTGCACAGAAATCCCAAGTACAATCTTAACCTATGGGAAAAGTGCTGAGTATTCTGGTGTCATCAAACTGATGTGTCATGTTGAAAGTAACAGAGAGAATAGGAACAGTGATCTAATGGCTGGATCAGTTTGGGAGAAAGATGTGAAATTGTTTCTTGAGAAGAGTGTTTGTTTTTTTGGGAGTGATGTAAACAGGAACTAGGTTATGGGTCATCAGAGAAGATGGTTGATGATAATTGATACTGAGCATTCACTGTGTGGCAGCGCCCATGCTTGGAAATGCTTTCCATTGAATCCTCATGATGACCTTGTGGAAAATACCATTACCTTTATTTCACAGGTTGGGAAGCAGAGGATGAAGTGGCTTGCCTAAATTTATACAGACCCAGGATCCAATCTCTTGCAGTCTGTCCCTGGACCCTCTGCTACTACCATAGTCTGGAGTGCTGAAGAGGCCATAGAGACAGTACAAAAACGGGATGCAGTGGCTATAGACAAAGGAGGCCTCTGGTATGGCCGGGAGGCAGCCCGTATTGATGACATTGAAGGAAATTGTGCTCCAGGGTCTTGTGACTGTTGCTGGGATGAGGGCATGAGGAAAGGAACTGGGTAAACATTTGCTTCTGTTTGAGCATACACCTCCCAGTGCCCCTCCACCCATTAGGAGAGCTGTCTTATAGGATGCTGCCTCAGCTTCTGAAAGAAGACCCCAGGACATGCATTAATGAGAGGAGGGGAGTTGCAGCTGACAGAAAAATAAAGCTCTCAGTGGGAGACCTGAGCCCCCAGTAAGGCCCGGAGCTTGTTGACTGAGCAGCAAGAGACCCTCCTCTCCCCACTCTTGGGCTCCCCCCTCACTCGATAGCCTCCCTGATGCCTTTTGGAAGAGCCGTCTCTCCCCTTATGACTTGCCTTATATGGGACAATTAATGAGCAGTGTGATGACAGGAGACACCTCTCCATATTGTTTAAGCTTCGGTTTGTGACCAGACAGTTTGCCATTGCCCTCCTGGTTCCATTAGAGGAGAAGTGCCTTTTCAGCAGTTTGCTGAATTAGGTTGTGAAAGCAAAGGGCACAGAGTTAACTGTGTCACATCTTTCATTTATTTAAGTCAATTGCTTTTGGGAGAAGCACGGATTTAGAAGCAAGGGCTGTTTTGTTCTAAGATGTAATCCCTCTTTAGTCAATATTAAGGTACTTATTAGAATTACTTGGGAAAATAGTGGCAGGATTCTGTTACCCACTAATTTAATACAAAAGGAAATCCTGTAGAGTTTTCTTCTGTGGAACCTGCTTTTATTCTAAGAGGAAGGTGTTATTATTCCCTTTCTAAAGATCATGAGACTGAGGCTCAGAGATGTCTTTGCAAGTTGCTGTGCCCAAGGCTGCAGAGGGTTGAAATAGTTATGGAACTGAGATTGACTTGTTCATAATCCTGGCTCTTTCCTCAGCACCATGTGGAGTTGCCTGTTGTTTAAAGTTTGCTATGGCCAGTAACTCCTTAAAGCTTTAAAAGACTTCCTCTCACGAAGCTCCAGGAGATCATCTACAGAGTCAGTCAGTTGCTTCTTAGACATTTCTTTCTTGATTATAGAAGTACTCAGTACATTTCTAGGCACCTGAAAAAAAAAAAAAAAAACAGGTCATGTTTTCTGTCTTCAAGACATTTTCAGTCACATTGGAAGATGAGTAACAAAATACTTAGGGAATAATTACATTCTTAATTGCTGCTAAATTTTTTTTTAAAGATTTTATTTATTTGACAGAGAGAAACACAGTCAGAGAGGGAACACAAGCAGGGAGAGTGAGAGAGGGAGAAGCAGGCTTCCCGCCGAGCAGGGAGCCCAATGTGGGACTTGATCCCGGGTCTCCAGGATCATGACCTGAGCCGAAGGCAGTTGCTCAACCAACTGAGCCACCCAGGTGCCCCAATTGCTGCTAAATGTTTAATGTGGAACTGCTCACAAAAGGGAAAGAGATGGTGTAGGCTGGAATACTTGGGGAATGGAGAGGGTGGTATGGGAGTGGATATAGAAGGATGGGTGAGGATGGAAAGATGGGTGAGGCATAAAAAGGCAAGAAAAGGTTTTTCTTACCAGTGGAAACAAAATTAGAATATGCACGGGAAAGTTCTGGGCTAGCTTTAGAGTCTGGAGCAATGGTGTAATGGTGGAGGGAGGGAGGAATGTACAAATGTGTAGATACCCATTTTCTGATCTCTTGTTCACTTGGTTTTCTTCCTCTCACAAGACTGCATAATTTAACATGAGATGAAGAAAGGAAAAAGCCCACTTCTTCTTGCACCTACATTTATTGTATTTCTTAATCTATTCATTTGACCAAATAGTTTTTGAAGGCAGAGACAAAAGTGGCCAATGCTTGAAAAATTATTTTTAGGAAAGTTCCTAGTAATTGCTAAGTATATTACCTGACTTTAAATTCTAGCCATCTCCTTCCCCAAAATTGATTTCAGGGATTTTTTTTTCCCCCTAAAACAGCTCTCTGTGTTTATCAGAATCCTCATCAAGGAAGAATTTGTATTAATGTAATAAATTTAGAAAAGATAAATTAAAATAAGACTGTCATGTAAATTTCAGTACCTACACAGGGGAGAAACTCAGTAAATGAGGCAGGCAGAACCATTCATTCCCCCCCTCAGTATTTCCATAGGGCTGTGAATCATCTTTCTTTCTCACTAAACCATGAACCCCTAGAAAGAAGACTATGTCACGTGCATCTTTACATCCCCAGTTTCGAATATATACCCAGCTAGGAGAAGTTACTTAAACTTTACATTCATTTAGTTGCACGAATAGATGAATATATAAAGGGAGGTCAGGCTTTCATCCTATGTACTAATTAGGGTAATGCTAGCTGCCATAGTAAATAGGCCCCCAAACCTCACTGACTTTGTACAGCAGAACTGTAGTTATTATTCATAATAATCTAATGTGGTATCCATGATTGATGGGTGGCTTTCCTTTACTTGGTGATTCAGAAGTCTGGGCTCCTACTAGCTCATGACTCTGCTTTCTGCTGGGGCCTCAGAGCCCACTGTAGATGCTGGGCAGATAGGGAAGAGAGAATAGGAGGACACAAACAACTTACATCACTTGTGTTACATTCATTTAATTAGAACAAGCCACATGACCTTACCTAGGAACAAGGAGTGCAGGAACATGTGGTCCATGGCTGGGTAGCTTTCTCTAAAAGACTCAACACCCATCATCATGGATGAGAAAAATATGAGTTTTAGTGGAGAGTTGGCCATCTCTACATCTGACCTTTAGCACTTCCTGCTCAGTGATCTCAGGCAAGTTTATAACCTCTCGAAGTCTCAGTTCCTTATTTGCAAATGGGTATAATATATTTATCCTCTTGGGTTGTTGTAAATATTAAATGACACATGTATTTGAAGTAGCTAGTTGTAGTGCTTAAGATATAGGGGCTATTATAATTGTTTCTTCAATTCAATGAAGATACTTACTGTGTTAACATTTTCCTTTAACCATGACCACAGCAATCCAAAGAGAACATGCAGGCTCACGTCTTAAGGTAGAGGAGGTGGAGACTTTAGATTAATAACTCCTACAGAGGCCATGGTGTACCCTAAGGTTAGGGTAACATATGGTACTTGTTTGGTAGTGTGGACTTTAGATATAAAGGATAATTTTTTTTCTTGAAAACTTATTGCAGATGTGCTAAGAGAAGTTAGATGTTGTCATTGTGAAAGGTGATCATCTGCAGATACACACCCTATCCTAGTAGAGCTAGATGGAATGGGATTATTACAAACTTAAAACCCATAAACCAAGGAGAATAAAGAGGTGGGACCCTTGGGGAAAGGAGAACAAGGGAGTATCAGGACTCAGGGCCATGGGGAGGCAAGAGAAAGAAAGTGGAGCTCTTGTGGGCCCCTTGGGTCTCCCCTCAGTTCCTAACTGCCAGTAGTGTATTGGCTATGGAGGGCTTATAGTGAGTCCTCTCCAGAGATTACCATTGGCCATAGGAAGGTGCCTAGTCTAAGGTTACAACCTTTGCTACTCAGGATGGCACTACCAAGACTCATTGCAGAGTCTCTGAAGGGCCATCCCAGCCTTCCATTTCCCAGAGGGGTCAGCTGAGGCCTTGGTTGCTGCTAAGTTCAACTTCTTTTGCTCAGTTCTGCCCAGCTCCCACATCCTTAACAGCTGTGATTCCCAGCCTGCTGCCAGGAAGGTCCCTGCATAGGGCTTTCATCTCAGAATCTCTTTCCTGGGAATTGGACCTAGGAGAGAAGAGAATAAAAGGGAAGGGAAAGAAAGGAGAACAATGGAAGGGGAGAAGACCCACAGAAGAGGGAATTTTTGCTTGTGGATCCGTGTTAGGTAGCACTTCCCAAAGGTGTCAATATAAAAGGCCTCCTTCCTGTTTACTTCTGAGAAAACTCAGTGTTGTTCAACAATATGACTCCAACTTCAAGTAAAGGACACTATACATTCTTTTGACTCCAACTTCAAGTAAAGGACACTATACATTCTTTTGATTCCCTCCATATACTTGCCCAGATATCAGTGAGTTTGTTTAATAATAGATTGCTCTCCTTACTTTCCACCAGTGTTACATAGTCATTCTGCATGCAAAATGTGCTTTGCACAAAATCTGTTTTCTCGGGGCACCTGGGTGGCTCAGTCATTAAGCGTTCGGCTTAGGTCATGATCCCCGAGTCCTGGGATAGAGCCCCACATCAGGCTCCATGCTCAGCAGGAAGCCTGCTTCTCCCTCTGCTCACTCCCCCTGCTTGTATTCTCTCTCTCTCTCTCTCTCTCTCTCTCTCTGTCAAATAAATAAATAAAAATCTTAAAAAAGGAGGCATCTGGGTGGCTCAGTTGTTAACCATCTGCCTTTGGCTCAGGTCATGATCTCAGGATCCTGGGATCAAGCCCTGTACCGGGCTCCTTACTCGGTGGGAACCTGCTTCTCCCTCCCTCACTCCCCCTGCTTGTGTTCCCTCTCTAGCTGTGTTTCTCTCTGTCAAATAAATAAATAAAATCTCAAAAAAAAGTCTTAAAAAAAATCGGTTTTCTCCCTCCCTCCCTGCTCTCCATAAAACACAACCTAACTTGCGAAGTTCTGCTCTGTGTAGAACAGTAGTGTACCTTCCATATTCATGTGTTAGAAGAAAGGAGGAAAAATTTCCTTATGACCTCTGTAGTGAAGGGCTTCCACCAAGAGGGGTTATGCTGCTGTTCACTCCTGCCGATAGGCTATGGAAGTGGGTTTTATGGCCTTCTGTGCCAAGCACACAGTAGGCCTGCAAAATAGATGTTATTTTTATTTATTTTTTATTTATTTATTTATTTTGAGAAAGAGCACGTGAGGGAGAGGGGCAAACGGAGAGGGGGAGAGAGAAGTTCATGCAGACTCCCCAATAATTGGTCAGCCTGATGTGGGCCTCCATCTCACAACTCTGAGATCATGACTGAGCTGAAATCAAGAGCCAGACACTAACTGACCGAGCCACCCAGGTGCCCCGCAGAATATGTTTTAAAGTGAATTGCATGGAGTCTATAACAGTGTGACCTCACTAGCTGGGGTGAAAAGAATTCCCTGGAAAGCTCACTTCCTAAGGCTGCCATTCACCTTCCGGCCTTCTCAGCCTTATCTATTTGCTGCCTTTTCATGGACTTACTCCATAACAGAGCTCCCACTTCAAGGATACTGTGAATATTTTAAAATTTTCCTCTATTTTAAGGAGTTCTGTTTTCTTTTTTGGGTGAGTTTGCCACCACGAGATTCAGTTTCTCCAGTAGAACTGCATGCTCTGGTCTCCCATGTGTGATTAATTCAGAGGAAGCTTTTATCTGTTGTGATCTTAATGTGTATTTGTTTTACCCTTAACCAACAAGACAATTACAAATGTTGTCTTTCCGGCAACTATTGGCTTGGAAATGGGGCTGTCATAGTGAAAGCTACAAAGCATATGAGTTCCAGGCTCTGTGCTGACACTTGACTAGCCAAATACATGCAGGAGCCAGAAAGTGGAAAATTTTTCCCTGGAGATGAATGCTTTATCTGCCCCACAGAATGGGCAGTGGGCTTTAGTTGGGCCTTACTCTGACCCAGAGTTGTCGCTGGAAGCGTGCAGAATGACATGTACACTTCCCTAACTTGACTCATGGTTCCCTACCACATGGTATGCCTGTGGGCACTCTGAGAATATTAATTGTGTGGAAGTGCCTTCTTCCTCCTGCCTTAGGGTCTTTGTTGCTTCCAAAACCTCTGGTGAGTCCCAGCATCTGGAACAGACTCTGAGTGGAACCTGAGCAGGTGGCTCATTCTGTATTCCAGAGCTACGCTCGGGCTGATGTTCACATGGGCAACACTCAAGGATGGAGCACCTGCATTGTAATCTTGGAGAAGGTGGAGCCCACTGGACCATAAAGCCATCTCTCATAGCTATTTGCCTAAAACCCATCAGTCTTCTGCTGTAACCCACCAAACATTCATTCATAATGCATACTTTTCTGCTCATAGTTCTAAAGACAGAGATGATGATGAAAATAGATGGATAACTGTGCCATCTTTGCTATTAAAGCTGAAAAAATAATAAGACTTAGGTGGTGCCCTTCCTCGTGACAAGCCTGAATATCTGATGCTATCTGGTGATGGTTCCTGAGGGAGCAGTTTTATGTCATTGTCTCATAACTGTCACTCTAATGTGCTGAAGGGACGCTTTATTATCATTTGCATATTCTGAAAGTTTATTGAATTTTAAGAGATGTGTGCCTGAGAAATAACTTGTCTCGATATATTTAGGAATTTGGATTTTTTTTTTCCTGGTTGGAACTGCCTAGCCGGGCTACTACTCCAATCATTTATTTAGTATAGCTTTATGTGGATTTAGTCCAAGCACTTGGGATTTAAAAAGGTATGAGCCATGATTCTTGTACACAGTAAAATGAGGGAGTCATATCTGTTAGCAAGTAATTGGAGCCCTGAGCCCTCAGTGGACCAATGTACCAAGTGTCCTAAGAGTAGAGAGGAAGGAGGAGCCCACCCAGTTAAGCTGGGAGACAGTCACAGTGGAAATGGCATTTGAATTGGGTTTTAAAGAAGTAGGAGTTTGGAAGACAGGGAAAGCTAGTGAAGATTCCCAAACAAAGAGCAAAGCAGGAAGAGGCAAGGAGATACAACACAGTGGGGGATGCTTGTGAATTTGAAATTGGTGGCAACAAGGCAGGTAGAGATTGTGAAAGCTCTGTGTAATAGTCAGAAGGATTTGAAATTTAAGTGGAGCCGTGGAGGCTCTCAGGCAGGAGAATGAAGCTGAGAGTGAACAGCAGTCAAATACAGCACAGAGGGCGAGTAAGATGAGAATTGAGGTGAGGGAGAAAAAAGATGAGCCAAGGGCTCTGGTAACCTCTGAGGGAGCAGCTTCCGTGGGGTGCTGCTTGTGGAACCAGGCGACAAGGAATTACAGAGTAGGTTGCAGGTCAGGGATGGTAGCCATAAAGTGAAGAGGAGAGTGTGGGATGGTGGATAGAGGATAAAGGGTGGTGAAGGAAGTTGTCTTTTTTAGAATGATGATTTGTGAAGATAGTTCACCACATTTGTGAACTATTTGCTATATATATGTTCTTCTGGACTTCTTCAACATGGATGGTCCCCCACCCCCGAAATCCCCAGGTAGAAATGAGTGTTGCTTGAACTTTCTTCTTGGTTTCTGAAATACTTGGAAAAACTTGGCTGCTTACATATTTGCTTTCCCTTATTAAACCATAAGTGGTTTGAAGACAGGGATTGTGTCTTATTAATATCTGTATCCCTCATTCCTGATACTTAGTAGGTGTTTAGATGGGGTTTGTCAAAGAGCAATTGAATGATGATATAGATGTGTCAGGTTGAAGGGAAGGAAACCATGGACCTGGAGAGGTTGAAGATAACAGAGAGGAAGGAGATATTGGTAAGAGGAATTTTCAGAAGGTAGAAAGGGAGGGATAGATCCCCCGGAAGAGAGGTCAGCAAACTTTTCTGTATAGGACTGGATAGTAAGTATTTTAGACTTTGTGAGCCAAGCAATGTTACTCAACTCTGCCATAATAGTATGAGAGGAGGCATACACAATAGATAAAAGAATGGATGTGGCTGTGTTTCAGTAAAGGTCTTCGTATTAAAAACAGGCGTTGACTCATGCTCTAGAAGACCTAGAAGGGGAGAGAGGCTGGCACTAGCTTCTAAGGTAGAGGAAACTTATGCAGAGGAGATGGGGAAGGGGACAGAAGTTGAAATAGTTCATATAAGAAAGACTATGTGAAGAGCGGAATGGGGCAGAAGATCTGGGAACAGATTGATTGATTGATTGATTGATTCCATAGCCCAGCCACCCTATCCAAAACTCCCCCACCCCCAGCAACCCTGAGTTTGTTCCCTGAGATTAAGAGTCTCTTATGGTTTGTCTCCCTCCCCGGTCCCATCTTGTTTCATATCACCCCCTGCCCTGCCTCTCAAATTCCTCATATCAGAGAGATCATATGATAAGTGTCTTTCTCTGATAGACTTACTTCACTCATCATAATACCCTCCGCTTCCATCCTCCAGTCATTGCTAATGGCAGGATTTCATTTCTTTTTGATGGCTGCATAGTATTTAATTTCATATATATATATATATATATACACATACATACACATACCAAATCCATTCATTTGTTGATGGACATCCAGGTTCTTTCCATAGTTTGGCTATTGTGGACATTGCTGCTATGAACATTCAGATGCACGTGCCCCGTTGGATCACTACATCTGTATCTTTAGGGTAAATACCCAGTAGTGTGATTGCACTTTTTAATTTTCAGTTTTTTGAGGAATCTTGGAACAGAGTTTTAAGATGAATGGAAAGCATTCCAAAAGAGTTCTCTGAGGAATGTTGTTGGAAATATACTGGGAAGATTTTAGGGCAACAGTGGAACCAGGTATAGAGTTGCTACCATGGGCTCAATAATCATGGTTATGTGAATTTTGAGACTTTAATGGGGTGTTCACTTAATTTTTTCCTCAGCTTAGTGTGCATCTGAGTGCTATGCCTTAGTGAGGGCAGAGACATTTTTCCAGGTTATGGGACATCAGCACTGATCTCTGTCTCATGTAAAGGTCAGGAGAGTTAGTGAATGGCATCTCCTACCGTGGGCAAGATGGTGAGTGCTGACATCAAATTAGTAGCTTGCTTGGGTTTGTCATTTCTTACACCATTTTATGAACCCAGAGTTCCCCTTCTTTTCCAGGCAATCTGGGATCTCCAGTTTTTTGCCCCTAGACACAAGAGGTTTTTCTTTTCTTTTTTATTTATTTATTTATTTATTTTTATTGTTACTAAAACTTTTTTTTTCCCCAGTGTTTCAAGGTTCATTCCCCATTCCCCACACCCAGTGCTCCACGCTTTAGGTGTCCCCAGTACCCACCACCAGGCTTTCCCATCCCTCCACCCCCCTCCCTCCAAGTCCCTCAGTTTGTTTCTGTGAAAATCTCTGTTGTTTCGTTTCCCTCCCTAGATTACCCTAGTTCCCATTTGCTTTCCTTCTGCCACTGTCCTCCAGTTTGCCCCTCATGCACCGCAAGTAAGTGAGACATGTGATACTTGACTTTCTCTTCTTGGCTTATTTCACTCAGCATAATCTCTTCCAGTCCAGTCCATGTTGCTACAAAAGTTGGATATTCGTCCTTTCTGACGGAGGCATAGTATTCCATTGTATATATGTACCACATCTTCTTTATCCATTCATCTGTTGATGGGCACCTTGGCTCTTTCCACAGTTTGGCGATTGTG
>PITA01021004.1:0-33658 GCA_004023965.1 Spilogale gracilis | reverse complement strand
ACTGTTCTCCAGGGTACCACTCATGCATCGCAAGTAAGTGAAACCATGTGATACTTGACCCTCTCTTCCTGGCTTATTTCACTCAGCCTAATCTCCTCCAGTCCAGTCCATGTTGCTACAAAAATTGGATATTTGTCCTTTTTGATGTAGGCGTAGATTTCCATTGTATATATGGACCACATCTTCACACGCTCCGGGAGGCCCTTACGCTCTGGGACGCCCACACGCACGGGGGCGCCCACACGCCGGGGGGGGGGGGGGGGCCCCCCCCCCCGGGGGGGGGGAGCCCACACGCCCGGGGGGAGCCCACACGCCCGGGGGGAGCCCACACGCCGGGGGGAGCCCACACGCTCGGGGGCTGCCCACACGCACGGGGGACGCTCACGTTCGGGGGCTGCCCACTGTTACTGCCTTTTAAATAACTTTGAAAGTTAAAGAAAATTAATTCTAGTGTGTACACTCAATCACGTTCCCTAATATATGCTTATAAACCCATGTTTAGATTTCAAAAGTCTTTCTTTGAATATTTGTATTCATTTACTTGTTCATTGTCTTATTTCTTCAACAAAATGTTTTGGGCTTCCTGAGTGAACTAAATCCTGTGTCATGGATTCTCATCCCCAATCCTTATAAACCCCCCATGCAGATGACAGCTTACCCTCATTTTTCCAATAGGAAAATGGAGACTCAGAGATGTTAGGTGACAGTGACAGGAGGGCCATCCCAGGAAACAGGGATTCATTCACCCAGCCTGCCAACATTCACACCATCCTTTTTCTCTATTGCGGCATGGAATGAGCACACCAAGCAACTGACCATGAGGTCCGCTTCAGCCAGTTACCAGCTGTTGACCTTCAGTGGTGTATTTGATCTGAGATTCAATTTCTTGATCTACAAAACAGAAACCACAGTATATACTTTCCAGGGTTATTGTGCCAGTAGCTCTAATATGTTGATATGCCCACATGAAATTAGGTGTCCCATAAATGGCTACTTTGTTGTATCCATTTTTTAATTTCTTTGTGAAATTTAGCCTGTTCTTTCTAATGAGCCACTATTGTGTTTGTATAGAATGCATCAAGTCAAACTTTTCATCTAAGTTTTCTTTTTAATTTTAATATAAATGATGAAAATAGCCTGGGACATTTTACACATCTGTTACAAAACCCCTGGGAATTGACTTGAATCCAAAGCAGGTGGCTGGGCAGGACATATTGGTCTGTATATAGAGCTGGATTTTCCTCAAAAGCCCACAAACCAAGGAAAAAGTCCAAGAGAACTGTGAGAAAACAGTAATTAATAACTGTAAGCACAGCTTCTAGTCCTTGTGATAAAGTTCCTGCCCAGAGCCATAAAGAGATCCATTCCACATTTCAAATCCTCCCCCTAACTCCAAAGCATCATTAGCTAATAGGAGTAAAGCTCTATTAGCACAAAGTACCAGCCATGAGTCAAATATACTAGACATTTTATGTGAATTATCTCATTTTTTTAATCCACAAAACAACTGTTATGGGTTGAATTATCCACCACCCCCAAATTCATATATTGAAGCCCTAACCCTCAGGACCTCAGAATGTGATTTTATTTGGGTATAAGGCCCTTGCAGATATAATTAGTTAAGATGAAGTCATTAAGGTGGGCCCCAATCCAATATGACTTATGTCCTTTTAAAAAGAGGAAATTTGGACACACACACACACACACACACACACACACACACACATAGGGCGAACATCATGTGAACATGAAGGGGGAGATTGAGGTGATGTTTCTACAAGCCAAGTAATACCAAGGATTTCCAGCAAACCCTCAGAAAGTAGAAAAGAGGCATGAAGTAGATTTTTCCTCACAGCTGTCAGAAGAAAGCAACCTAGCCAAGACCTTGATCTTAGACTTCAAGCTTCCAGAACCATGAGACAATAAATTTTTGTTGTCTAACCAACCCAGTTTGTGGTATTTTATTATGGAAGCCCTGAGAAACTAACACAGCAATCCACAAGAGAGAGGTACTGCTGTTCTTGTGTTTTGGAAACTTACACTTCGAAAGTTTGATTACATTGTCCAAGGAACCACTGCTGGTGATTGGATAAAGTTGGTGGGAAAGACTTATTCCAAGGCCACACTGCTAGGCTATGTGGGCTCCACCATCCACCTTCTTTCTAATCTTTATAGTAGGAAGAAGAAGAAGAAGAAGAAGAAGAAGAAGAAGAAGAAGAAGAAGAAGAAGAAGGAGAAGAAGGAGAAAGGAGGAGGAGGAGGGGAGGAGGAGGAGAGGGAGGAGAAGGAGGGTGAGGAGGAGGAGGAAGAAGAGGTAAAAGAAATAAAGAAAAAGATGCCCCTTTCTGTGTTTTCACTTGGAAGGTAGTTAAACTTTCTCAGAAATCAAGTATGTTTTATAAAATAATTAATTTATACCCATAAGGACTATTGACCTGCCCCCATTGAAAACATCCCAACCCTAAAAAATAATAGCAAACATTTCAACAGTGTACTTACCAGTGTTGGCTTAGATTTTCACAGGAACCCCTAGAGCAAACGTCGCCATCCTAAAGAGGAACATACAAAAAGAGGCTATGGGATTTTCCAAAGTGAGGCAATTAGGACGTGTGCATGCCAGCACTTGAGCCACAGGTTCCTGGTCCACCATGTTGACTTCATTCCATGAACACAAGCTTAATGTGCTTATTCTGCATCTGATATATCTTCTTCTTATCCCCAATCAGGTGGCGTACTAGGCAGGCAGGGTTCCTATTACTTAAAAGCCTGGCCTTTGGAATAGGGCAAATGTGAGTTCAATTGACAGTTACCTTGTGAAAGACTCTTGGTGCCTTTAATTGTGTAGTAGACTGTCGTGAGGATGATGGGACCAACTATAAAAAGTATCCCTCAGAGAATCCTGCTAGGGAAGTTGTATTATACTATCCAAAAGACTACCTGGCTTAATCTCAAATTTCCTATTGATTCAGGGTCCCATCTTGAGTTTCTGTTCTTTTGCTTAGGTGTTAATACATATACATGCAGATAGTGGTGTTACATGGATGAAATAAGACTTCCTAGATTTTCATTTCTATGTAAATGTAAGGAATTAATTATAAGGAATCTGAAGAAATACCAAAAAATGCCCAGAACAAAGAAGGTATTAAACACATATAAAAACTACTACACCCACTTCACCCCATGATTCAGAGGAGCCTGTTGTGATGAACATAAACAAGATAAATTTCACCAAGACAGTGCCTGCATAGGTGAGAAAAGTAAGAGGGATTATTTACTCTGGAAAATTAGAAAACATAGGCACAAGTTTGATTAATAAAAACATCTCATGTCTTAATTTTAGTTGTAACTAGAACCCAAAAGTTTCATTTAAAAAAAACCAAAAAGAACTCTGAGCAATTTCTTTTTCATTAACTATGAATTTAATTTTAGATACACTTATCTCCTAATTCATTATTACTATAAATAAAGCACGTTTTAAACCATGTCCCTATGCAAATGTTTTTAGAAATACATCTATGGATTTGTCTTGGAGAAATTGTAATAAATGTCTTGAAATCCTTGTTTAATCTGGGTTTGACATTTGATAACAGGAGATGCTAGGAAGGCCTATCTCATAGTTTTCCTTTGGAGACCAACCTCAAATGATCACTGAGTGTTCAAAGTCAATACCTATTAATGCTTGTACATATGGTATTAATTCTACATTAATTCTGTCAAAAGTGATATCATAGTTAGAAGTTCCAAATGATGACATCACTAAAACAACTTGGTTTTCATGAGTGTGGGGCCAGTCAGTGCCAAAATCCAGTTCAATGTATTCATCCATCCATTCTGACAAGTTCAGTTTAATTAGTTCATGGCCTCATAATGAACAAGAAACTAGCTTTCTGTCCAATTGCCAGAGCCATTTCTATTCTCTTCAACTTAAGTGCCAAATGCTTACACTGCTTTGCCCAATTTATACCTTTGCCTATAATTACTGGTCCCCAAGGTGTGATTGTCCTTTTTCATAAGAGTTTGTGCAGCTGCCAACATGAAGTTGTAAATAAATTGTAATACCGTTGCTATGAGGTGTAAAAATCCCACAGCTCATATCCAGAGCCTTGTATAATAAACTCGAGTAAACATTCCATTTCCTGCAAATGATTGTGGTCTGTGACTAGATTTAGAAAACAGGGCAGTAAGTCATCTTTCTTTAATGAGTCGTTGAAAACAAAGTCGTATCCCATGAAACCAAAACCTATCCTTGACAAAAACAAATAGCTTATTTGTAAAAGACCTTCCAAAAGGGGATAGGTTGTTTTTTGGGATTTTTTGTTTTGTTTTGTTTTGGTTTTTTGTAGCTTGTGATCTGAGTTCCATTTTTCAGTTAGAAGTGCTTAAACAATAGTAACCCTGCTCTCCCAATAGCACCCACTACCAGTGAAGTTCAAAGTATTGGTTTACTAACAAGGCAGACAATGAGCTAAGGAAGAAGAGAGAATCTCAGGCAGTGAGACGCAACTTGATGGTTCACTCTTCTACTTAACATCTGGGCAACCTTGGTCATTTAAAACCTCTGTGCCTCAGTTTCTTCCACTGCAACTGGGGAGAATGATGCCCACTCTGTGGGGCTGGTGTAATCACACAATGAGATAATTAAAAGCAGAGCACCTAACCACAACCACCTGCCCCACAGGTGATACAGAAATGTTAATTTCTTCCTCCTTTTTCTTTGTAATAGATCTAAAACCTGCATTTCTGGATTTCGACTAGACAACTCCTTAGGCTTTGTGTGGAAGGGGCTACTACTAAGGAAAAAGACATATTTTTTCTGGCATTGCCTTTCTTAAAAAGCCCTGATGATAATGCCTTCTAAAAGTGCCTCCACTGTGAAATGTGATGAAGACTACCAAAGTGATGCCATAAATTCAAACTTCATCTAAAATTTATTAAGACTACTGGGACTTTTCTCATTTTATTTTTTGTATCAAAAAGTTCATTGATAATCTTTTTTGCTTAGTTACAATAGAATTTAAGAAGCTAGACACTTTAAATTGGAATTTTATCTGGTAAAACTCAGAAGAACTATGGATTCAACTTTAATATGAAATAAAGTTTAGATTTTAATCAACTAGGTCAAGAAGTAATCACTGATGAAGGTCACTGTGTGCCCAATAGCCCAGTTCTTTCAGTGAAAAATTAAATGAATCAAGATTAACAATTTGTTCTTGTACATGGCGAAGACAATTAATGTTGCCCAAGACACATGGTTTCTCCAAACATGTATATTTCTCAGCCTCTCTTGTAGTTAGTTTGAGCTCATTTGACTAATTCTGGTCAATTGATCAGAATTGAAAGCAATGTATCTTATTATCGATTAAAAGAAGTTGAGAGTTGGTATATCTCCTCCACATTTCTCTAGAAAACATGTACCAAATGACATAGTATAAGATAAAGTAGATTAAGGAAGGCACGTGATGTGATGAGCACAGGGTCTTATACACAGCCAATAAATTACTGAACACCACATTTGAAATTATTGATGTACTATAAGTTAGGTGACTGAATTTAAATTTAAAAAAAAAATGAAGTAGAACCCAATCTAGAATTCTATGCTAGTGAGAGGTTAAACATTATAATATTACATAAGTGGGGGTCATTTGCTACAGTCTTTTGCATTATCTGTGTCCTTCTAGGTCACAGTTCAGAGTTCACCTTGCTTTGAGTTCTAGAAAAATTATCCACAGTTTCTTAGCTTTTACCAGATGCTGGGTATAATTCAGGTCACATTCACAGTCTTTCTTAAAAAAATAAAAATAAAATCACCTCCCTATGAAGTCATGTTTGGGATTCTAAGGAATGCTTCCTATTTTCAGTTACCATGAGAAATCCACCAGACAAGCATCATTTTCATGACCACAGCATCCTCCAGTGGACACCACTTTCACTTCTCCTGGGTCCTCCCACATCTCCTGGGTACCCCATTCTCCCAGGGCTTCAATGTCTATATTAGTTTCTTATAGTTGCCCTAATGAACTACTGTGGAATGAGTGGCTTAAAAGAACAGGAATTTGTTCTCTCACAGTTCTAGAAGTTAAGTCCAAAATCAAGATGCTGACAGGCATCTCTACCTCAGGATGTTTTAGAGAGAGAAGAATGCTCCCCCTGTCTCTTCCCATTTCTAGTCACTGCTAGTATATCTTGACTTTGTTGCCTTTTATCTCTGCTTCATCCCCACATCACCTCCTCAGTGCTTAGCTTTTCTTCTTATATAGACACTTGCTATTGGATTTAGGGCCCATCTAGATAAGCCAGGAAGATCTCTTCATCTCAAGTTCCTTCATGTCATTATAGCCCAGGAATTGGCACTTAAACATATGTTTTTGGATACCATTTTTAGGCTTACTAAAACATCTTCTATGTGCACGTGAACAACACAGAACACTCCCCCCGTTTATGTTGCCTTCCGACCACAGGTTCTAAAGTAGAGTTGCCTTGCTCTTCAATGTCTCAGTTTTCATTGTAGAAGGATAAAATGTTCCTTTAGTTTCTTTCTTATAGCTCCCACTTCTCTAGAATTCAGACATGGGCCATAGACAAACTAATGAGCAGGATTTCATTAGACATTAACTGTCAGGGTTAGGTCCCCAAGCCAAAATTTTCCCTGGGAAGAACATTTCTTCTAGAAGACACAGAATCCCTCATGGTAGCCCAATTAAGATTTCACTAATTCTTCTCTAGGATTTTGGTTTCTAGGAGTACTCAAAATATGGACTCAAACATGGACCCCAGTATAGTTAGTTTGCAATTCCCAGTCTCAGGAGAATTTGAGATCCTTGTAAGCGTTACTCATTTCTCTACTCTTATCTCTCACTATAGATATTCCTTTTGAATTTTTACTAAAGTGCACCAAATTGACAAACTAATAAAGCATTTCAAAATTAAATTGTCAATAGTCCTATTATATTATAAACAGTCATTCTATGACTGTAACTATAACATTATTAGAACAGAAACAGACCTTAAATCATGTTTTTAAGCCTCTCATTTTATAGATGGGAAAACAGATCCCAAAATGGTAGGTGGCTTATTTAAGATCACCCAGCTACTAAAACAAACTACCAGTTTATTTGTTGGAATTGTCCAGAAACATCAGTTTCTGGTTAGAAAACCAGGGTTTGGACCCAAACCCTGGCATTTACTACCTGCTGGAGACTATTTCAAGGAAGTCACATGGCCTTCCTCCTCTTAAGCTTCTTATTCTTCAAAATGGAAATAGAGATCAACCTTCTGACCATCTCTGAAGCTCAAGCAACATAACATAGGCCAAAAAAAAAAAAAAAAAAAAGATGTCTTGTGAACTCTCCTCGACCAAAATGAACTTCTTGAGAACACTGGCTCATATCATCCTTGATCACCACTCCAGCATATAGCTCAGGCACTGACACAGGAACAGGGTTCAAAAAAAGCTGACCTAATGACCAGGTTAATCAATTAGTTAATAAGAACTCATGCTGTGAAAGTTTAAATTAGTATCACCCTCAAATACAATGAGACTGTAGAAAAATAGGGATTAAGAACATTGCCTCTGGAGCCTGGCTGCCTGGTTTCAAATCCACCACTTGCTAGCTGTGCCACCTTGGGTAAATCACTTAACCTCTTTGCTTCAACTTTCTATCTGTAAAAGGAGAAGACGACTGGTAATCAACACATGGAGTTAAGGCAAGGCTCAAATAATATAAAGCCTGGCAAAGTGACTACAAATAAACATTTTCATTATAAGTGTTGTGTTTATACTCTGTCCTGGAATGTATTCTAATATAGATCCCCTTTGTTTTCAGTCTAATTTTGATCTTCTGTCATTATCATGGCTTTCCATGTGTTTCATCTTATTTTGAATTATTGGACTCAAAATTATTTGATTTTGAATTACAAGAAAGTGAAGATCACAGACATTTTTGTATAAATTTATACATGCTCCCTGTAACAAAAAGCACACAGAAGGCCAAGGAAAATATATCCAGATAACATCATATGGTATCATGGCACCCTCAGATACTGTGGAAAAATGCTACTTTGAAAGAAAATGCCACTTTGTTTTGTTGATTGTTTCCTTTGCTGTACAGAAGCTTTTTCTTTTGATGAAGTCCCAGAAGTTCATTTTCGCTTTTGTCTCCTTTGCCTTTGGAGACGTGTCTTGAAAGAAGTTGTTGTGGCCCATGTCAAAGAGGTTACTGTCTATGTTCTCTTCCAGGATTTTGATAGATTCCTGCCTCACGTTGAGGTCTTTCATCCATTTCGAGTTTGCCTTTGTGTGTGGTGTAAGAGAATGGTTGGAGGGATGGGAGAGCCTGGTGGTGGGTACTAGGGACACCTAAAGCATGGAGCACTGGGTGTGGGGAATGGGGAATGAATCTTGGAACACTGGAAAAAAAATTTTTTTAGTAACAATAAAAAAAAAAGAAAAGAAAGAAAATGCCAGAGTATTAGGAACATCACAAATGAGATTTTTGGAAGCTTACCCAAGAATGATACCATTTAAACTGTGTTTCTCTCTTGATCTCCTGGAGCTCCTTTAGGAATGCCATTGTCTATTTAATCTGTCCTGAAAGCTGATAATATCATTTTATTGACAACAAATGACTACATGTTAACAGCCAAAACAGTGACGAAAGAGAGTAGTTCACCCTGCATTCCTTCTCCCACCTTGCATGCCTGGAACCCACCTCTTCATCCATCTAACTTAGATTTTACATGTAAAACTCAACACAAATGTCTCTGTCATTTCAAAAAATTCTTTACTCACTCCTCCTCCATACATTTAACTATCAAATCCAGAAGAGAAGGACCCAAGTCTGATGTAAATTTGCATTGACAGTAATATAGCAGTGTTCCTGCGTTGGAAGTATCCAGAAACATCTTTTTGAACAGATCATAAATTCATGAAAAAAAAAGGTTTTTGGTTAACCTTGATAGGCTGTTTTAATAAGCAGATGTCCACAATAATTTTAAGAAAAATTTATAAAGTAAAAGCTTGAAATTTAAAAAGTGCATCTTGATTCTTTCCCTGATCATTGGGAAAAAATGAGTATTGTTTGGCATTATTGATTTAGCTTGTGGAACACTGGTGTTCTGTGGAAACATTAAGACCAATTAAATTAAACTATACCAAACCACATAAAAGTGTGAAGTGTGGTCAACTTAACAAAAACTGACAGAAGTTTTATTACCACATCTCAACTCAATCAATGCCCACCTACACTGAGGCACAAAGATGAGAAAAATAAACCACCCTGCCTTGGGAACGCCAATGTTTCAATGTCTATTAATTCATTCAGTTTAGCCATCACAAAATCATTACAACTTAGAAATTATCATTCTTATTTTAGAAATTAAAAAAAACTAAATAAATGTTAAATAAACTCTCTAGGGGCACAGAACTAGTGATTGGAGTAGTTAGAATTTGAATTCATATGCATTTAATGAAGATCCCCTGTGCTTTCTCCTCTGCTTCAAGTTTCAATATGTCATAGAGTAGAAATTAAGCCAGGGGTGCCTGGGTGGCTCAGTTGGTTAAGCATCTCTCTCTCTTTTTTTTTCCCCAAGTCAAATATTTATTAGTGATACAGATACAGCAAGGACACCATCTTGTCTTGTTCAAAAGTGTTAGAAGAATGAATGCTTATTGTTATTTTCTTTTGTTCTTTCTCTTTTTCCAAATGAACTTTTGTCTAATATGTTCTGGCTAACTGAACATAATAAAAAATCATAATAATAAATAATTAATATAAAGCTGTATAAGCATCTTATTCTTGAGTTAAGCTGAAGTCATGATCTCAAGGGTGTTGGAAGGGAGCCCCACATCAGACTCCATGTTCAGCAGGGAATCTGTTTGCAATTCTCTCCCTCCCCCCCAACTTACCATTCACCCTCTCTCTCTTCATAAATAAATAAATCTTTAAAAAAAAGAAATTCACCCAGAATTTGAAATGATCAACTACGTCCACAACACCTATAACTGATCATCAAAAGTTGAACATGCAGCAAAAATATGTTTTAATATAACAGAATTTTAAAACTATGACAAACAAAACAGATTAAGAAGCACATTATACAGATGAACAATTAAAGTCTATGAGGGTTAAGAAACTAGTTCAAAGTGATATTACCTGCAACTTTTTGTGCTTGCTTTTATTAAGTCATTCATTAAATAACTAATTCATCAAGAGTTTTTGAATGGATATTGTTCTAGTCACTTGGAATACAGGAATAAACATGAAGTAATCCCAGTCTTCAGGAATTTTGCAGTTTATTAAAGTCGACAGACAGACAAATATATAGTGATGATATCATGTAATATAATATAATATAATACTCATAGTGTGGTGTTCCTTTGAATATTTCCCTAGGCTACCTTCCTTGTCTTTGAGCCCTCTGTTGTCCCACACTCCAAAGCTCCTGGGAAAATCCAAAATACTACAAAATATAGATCAACCACAAAGCTAGTTTCATGCAGCTAATTTTCCTGGTACAATTAAAGTAGAATTTTAAGATATTATCTGTCCTGCCTTATCTGCTCTTGTTAATTACTCCTTCCAAAAGCCTATCACTCTCATAAAAGTGACCAGAAAGTCCATGACCCAATCTATACTATTTTGACCAAATTAGGCACATACAAGAAAACTTCCCTGGGACTTTCAGTCTTGAGACCAGGAACAGCAAGATTAGTCTTTCTAATTAGTCTTTTCAGGGGCAAATGTTGTAAGATGTATCAGGGGTCACCAGTACCACATGACCCACTTTTGGAAGAGAGATAATCTACATATAGAGTTCCTTATATCTGGCTACCTAAATGCTATCACCTCTTAGCTATCTCAAAGCTACTGCAACTCAGTATACCCAAAACTAGACTCATACTACATCTCTCCCTCAGAGGAAATACTGCTCACTCCATGACCAGGCCAAACCCCTTATCATCAGTTTATAGCATCTTGCATCTTTCAGAGAACCAATGCAACCTAAACTCTGCTGAAGGAATGTACCACAGTTGCAATGCTCCATTTACTTGTGTGACTGTCTGAATAAGGTTAATCTTTTCCACCAAACTCTACAAGGTAAGAATCAGGCAGGTAAACACCGGGTTTGTTTTCTCTCACCATTGTGTCCCTAGTCGCTATCACAGTACCCATACAATAAATCTGAAATAGTACACAGTGACCTTTAATTTATTCAGTATAATTTGTCCTGATGACAGTAGGAAATTACAAATATTTTTAAAGATTGAAATTGAAAGCAAAACCTCTTCCAACAAGACATTCTGTAAAGAGAGATCTCTACTATGTTTTTAGAAATCTATGCAAGTTCGCCTTCCCCTAGATGGCTGCTCCATGCCAGTTCCTGCCTTGCTAAATCACAGGTGATTCTACTGAACACCAACATCAGGGAATCTCTTGCAGAAACCATCTTTACCTCCCTCAATTCTACTCAACTCAACAACCACTTAGGAAGAGCCTACCACTCTAGGTGAGGAGGACTCAGGATGTGAGCCTGGGCCTTAGTCATCATTATGCTCACAATCAGTAGAGCTCAAAGTGACCACTCTCCCAAATCCCTCTCTAGGATACCTGCTCCCATATCAGCTCTGTGGCTCAGTAATAGTAAGAGAAGGAAAGTAAAGGGGAAGTAGGGTAATTCAAGGAGAGAAACAAAACAAGAGAGACTTTGGATACAGAAACAAACTGAGGGACTTGGAGGGAGGGCGTGAGGGGATGGGAGAGCCTGATGATGGGTACTGAGGGCACCTATTGCGTGGAGCACTGGGTGTGGGGAATGGGCAATGAATCTTGGAACACTGAACAAAATAAAAAAAAATTAAATTTTTAAAAAAGCTGTAATAAAAGGTGCTGCTGACAGATGCTTCAGTAGAAACCTAGCCAGCACTGGGAGGATTTTTATAAGGCAAAAACAGAAACAAGCTTCATCTGGGCAAATTCTGTAAGTTTTCCTTTTAAAAAATTAAGTGTTCTTGTAATCACACATGATGTATGTGCTGAATCCAAAGAACCATCACTGAAGCTTGTAGAGAAAATAAATAGTTGAAATGACTCTTTAAAACAACCTGGTTTGACAAGGGGAAAAATGCTTACCTTTATGATCAGTTTTAAGTGTCTGTGACTCAACCTTCACACTACATCTGACTGATAGCCATCATTAAATACCTCTTTATTAGATAAATATATGAATGAATGAATGAATGAATGAATGAATGAATGAACGAACGAATGAACGAGTCAGTGACTGCCTTGTCATGCCCTCAAGAGGGATATGGCTTAAGTGCCATTGTAAGAGTACTTCCTGATTCCCCAAATCTCTCTTTGAACCCTTTGTTGTTATTGAGTGAACATACCTAGAAAGGAGCAATTTGGGGTCGTTTTAGGAGTAAAGATCCCGTTCCCAAACTTGTGGCTAATTTTTTGGCTCAGAAGTTTTCATCGGATCCATTAATAACCTATGTTTTACCTTTTGAAAAAAGAAATGAAGGGTCTGACCTGTCTCACCTTGGAAAGAGCTTCTGTACCATCCTGACATTTTTGAGACCATGAAAATGCCTTATTTCAGCTACCTCCTGGCTCCTTTGTCATCTGGAACATCAGCCAAACAAAAATATTAATTCTATACTTCGGGGATGTTTACCAATAAATTACATGTGGAAGCTTTATAAAAATGACCAAAGAGCATATAGATTTTATTAGCAGGCAGTGTCACATCTCCTGGAGGAAATGCGGTAGGAAGAATGGGAGAGATTTGGCCTGCATGATGCTTGATGTGGTGGGAAAACCGTGGACTGAAAGTCCAGACAATTTCAACTTAGCCCTAGCCTTGCTGCCAACATGGTGTGTGGGACCTTAGGAAAGTGGTCAACATCTCCATACCTCTAGTTTCTCCTCTCAAAGTGAAGGGGTTATACTTCTAAAGTCATTACCAGCTCTCACCTTCCATGAATTTCAAATCTCTTCGATATTGACTGAATTTTAGTCATTTCATCATTAATGTGTCATATTTTCCAACCCTGTCATGGGGTAGAAATATATACATAACTTGTAAATTTATAATTCTCCAAAAGATTATTCTAAATGATTTTTGAAGTAGTTGGTCTTACCATACCATAAGACATTTTTGCAGGAAAATAAAGTCAAAATCCTGTCTTAGGCAGAAAATATTCATAACTAACAGATTTTCACCGATGTTGAAAATGAAAGTGGCTGGGGGAAAGTGTGCCAGAGAATCCAGCACTACCCTGGAGCGTCCCTTCACTGTCCTAGGGAAGTCAGCTGGTAAAACATGGCAAAGATCCCCACTGATACTCCCAAGAATAAGTGCCTCTCCCTGATAGTGGTGAATAGTGTCTTCCAGTTGGCTGCAAGTGTTTCCTTTTCTAAATGGCTCAAAACCTAACATGAAACAGTTTGTAGGTTTTGGGGGCAATTCTTGAAGTCTAAGAGAGCATTGCCTTGGATAGTTGAAATGAACTACAGTAAAAGGATCCAAGCTCCTTTCCACTAGGAAAGGGCACACCTAATGCTATTTTGATTGGCCTTGTTTTTTAGGAAAGGGTCCTGTCATTCAGGTTGAAGGATTCAATTGCGTGACTAATTATGTTTTCCTTTGCAAACTATTTCACCATCCATTATGCAAAAACCTTAATGAGCTATTTCTAAAGAGAACAGACTACATAAAGTCTTTTCTATGAAAACATTCAAAGAATAAAATTAGAGCAAAAACACGAGCTCCAATGCCATCTTTTCCAATGGCCCTTTTCATTGGTAGAACTAATCTCTCTTTTTTAAAGTGTGAACTCGTTGATTGTTCTTCTATTCATACATGTAGGTAAAAAAAAGAAAAATTAAGGAAAAAATAGAAGGGAGACCACATCCATCAATGGATGTGGTATGATGTCTTTAATTTTTATATTAAAAGAAAATATAAATGGTGGGAGCCTGAATGATTCAGTCAGTTAAGCATCCAACTCTTGATTTCAGCTCAAGTTATAATCTCAGGATCATGAGATTGAGCCTCACATCAGACTCTGTGAGCAGAGAATCTCTCTGCTGGTGATTCTCTCTCTCTCTCCCTCTGCCACTGCCTCTCACACCCACTCACACACTTTATTTTAAATAAATGAATGAATGAATGAATAGATAAATAAATAAATAACAAAGAAATCTTAAAAAAAATAAAGGGAAAGGAAAATATGAAAGTTACCCCACCATAGACGAAATAAAACAGGACTACTGATTCACAATTTATAAGTCTGGGTTCAGGTACAACTGATGGCTATATGAATTGGCAGGCTGATCCATAACTTTTTCAGCTCTAGACTATGGAGTGCTATACTGGCATCTTCATATGATATGAGGATGTTTGAAAAGGAATATAGTTGTGTCCTATCTTTGCCTCTATCCCACTTTCCAGTGGTCTTAGATAGTATTTATATTCTTTCTTCGACAACTTTACTGAGGTATTTTTACATATCATAAAATCCACCCCTTCATATGTATAATAATTTAATGATTTTTAGTTAATTTGCCAAGTGGTACAGTTATTACCATAAACCAGTTTTAGAACATGTAATCCCCTCAGTAAGTCTTTTCTGCCCATTTATAATAATCCTCAATCCTGCCCCTTGCCACAGGCAACCACTAATCTACTGTCTGTCTCTATAAATTTTCCTTTCTAGACTTTTTATATAAATGAAAATATATAGCATGTGGTCTCTTGTGTCTGGCTTCATCCACTTAGCATCATATTTTTTTGAAGTTCATCCATTACATAGCATGCATCAGTAGTTATTCTTTCGAATTCTATCACATGGATAGACCATATTTTGTTTATCCATTCTCCAGTTGAGAGGCATTAAGTCACTTCTACTTTGGGGGCTATTATAAACAAAGTCCCTATGAACATTGATTTACATACAAATCAGTGTGTGGATATTTCTTTTGGGTAGATATCTATAAGTGATCTTTAATGCTATTATTCAGTTCTTGTACTCAAATTAACTCCTTGGCTATTTATCAAGATAAGAAAGCCCTGCCCTATGGAAGGACATAAAATGAGTGAAGTTTACTCTGTTGTTGAGAAGACAAGGACATATACATGGAGAGTATAAAGTGATGTCCTGGAGAGGTATAATTTAGAGGAGGGAGAGATTGGGTTCAATAGAAATACAGAAAGACTTGCTGGATGAAAGTCCCACTTATGCAGAATACATGGGATTTCAATAGCTGGACATTTCCAGTACAGACCACTGTGTTATAAATCCTCAAGATTGCATTTATTTACACAAAGTGTGAGGAACAACAGTCATACTGATTTCAGGGTCAGGATTTATGGCCTCTAGGCCTGACTCAGTCTCTAAACATGTGTCTAAATTCTCTGGTTTTTGTGGTGTTGTCATTTGAAATAAGAATCATCCCTTTTCTTTTGAATCTTTGCTCCACTTGCCTCTGACCTACATAGGACTGGGGATAGAAGTCCTTGAGGTATTGGATATAAGGTGATTTTTCAAAAGAATATAAGTTTTCCTCTTAGTCTATGCATAATCTTTTATAGAAATGGATTAATAATGAGAAATATCTTATAGGAAGAGGTCCTCCATACACAAGCTGATACCCGTGAGCTCAGCTATATTCTGGAACAGCTAAGCAGGCCCTACCTGACTTTGAACTAGCTTACCTCCCCCATCTATCTGGTACCAGTCTGCTCTCAGGCCTGTGAAACTAGACATGCAAGCATTTCTGCTTCTTTAATACGCCAGGCTCCATATCCTCTTAAAGCCTTTGAACTTACTATTTCTCCTGCTAAGTATGTTCTTCTCCTTATAATCTAAATAGTTAGCTCCTTGTAATTTTTCAATATTTAATTGTAAAGTTGTCCTCTGGTGGAAACCTTTGCTGAGTACTCTGGGCAACAGTGACATCACTGTATGTGGTGGATCTGAAATGTAGTACATACTCAACACATAAGAGCTAGAATTAACCATTGCTCTCAACACTATCAGTTTACAAGGGCTGCTGTAATGAAGTACCACACACGGCAGTTTATACAGCAGAAATTTATCTCATAGTTCTGGAGACTAGAAGTCCAAAATCAAGGTGTCAGGAGCATTGGTCTCTTCTGAGGGCTGTGAGATAAGAACCTGAGACATGTCTCATTCTTTGTCTGTAGATACCCAACATATCCACCTATATCTCTTTAAATCATCTTCCCTCTATGTGTATCTCTGTGTCCAAACTTCCCCTTGTTATAAGGGTACCAGCCAGATTATGGCCCTTCACTCTCATGACTTCATTTTAACCTGATTACCTATATGACAACCCTATCTCCAAGAAGCACACATCATGAGGTCCCAAGGATTACACTTTACCATATGAATTTTGGGGAGACACAATTCAACTCACAACACACACCGTTATTCAAATTTCAACCAAAAGGAGCTCATTCCAAAAGGAGATTTTTGTTGGAGGAGCACCAGTGGAGATTATAGTTTGACAACCCTAAGGGAAAAGCAGACAATTGCATCAGAGGTCTTATGCATTGGATGACGCATTACACTCATATACATTTGACTGACTGAAACTGCTCTTCTGTGAGACATGTCTCCATCTCAATAAAGAAGACATTCTTCCAGTCAGGAGACTAGCCAAACCAAACCTGGCACTCTGTAAGGAGCACTAACCCACCAGGGCCACTCTCTCAAGCACCGTGTAAAGTCAAGAACATACTGAAGTCTGTGAACATCAACTATTCAAACAGTACACTAATCAAAAGGGTGGAGGCAAAGGCAACACAACCAACTTAAAGAAAAGTCAAACCTAAATTGCTCCCCGCAGTACCGACTTAGCATGTTCTGGTTTCTATACTTTTTCCTATTCAAAGGTTGCTGTCCATATATGAACATCTTAGGTCTGCTGCACCACCTATTTTTTTGTTTGTTTGTTTGTTTGTTTGTTTCCTGACCAGTGGAGAGGATGCAATTAGAAGAAGGAAGTGAGGGGTGCTTGGGTGGCTCAGCCAGTTAAGCATCTGCTGTCAGTTCAGGTCATGATCCAGGGTCTTAGGATCAAACCCCACATCAGACTTCCTTGCTCTATGGGGCACCTGCTTCTTCTTCTCCCTCTGCCTGCCACTTTCCTTGCTTGTGTTCTCTATCTCTCTCTGTCAAATAAATAAATAAATAAATAAATAAATAAATAAATAAATAACAAATAAATAAAATCTTTTTTAAAATAAGGCTATAAGAGTTTAGGGTTTTATTTTATTTTATTTATTTATTTATTTGACAGAGAGAAACACAGCTAGAGAGGGAATACAAACAGGGAGAGTGAGATAGGGAGAAACAAGCTTCCCGCTGAGTGGGAGATTCATGTGGGGCTCGATCCCAGGACTCCAGGATCGTGACCTGAGCTGAAGGCAGACACTTAATGACTGAGCCACCCAGAACCCCAAGAGTTTCAGTTTTTGATAAACAACAAAACCTCTGAAGTTTAAATGATCACTTGCTCATATTGAGGTAAAATAAGTGTGAATGTGTAATATTTGACATATTCCAACAGAACTTGCATTTTAACACTACATCTTGTGAAACAGGTAGGACAAGGGCTATCTTAAAGTTGAAGGAACTGTTAGAGAGATCAAGATATTTGGCCATGGTCCAGAGAGCATTTGAGGCAACAATGTGTGGGCTGAGGTAGGGGCTCCAGACTCTGACTCCTACCCTGGCAATTTTCTTGAATCCTATGGCTTTAGGAAGGCTATGAGGGAAATGTGGAAGAAGGGACAAGAGAACTTTGTTTCACTATCAGTTTTTTGTGACTTCAAATGCTTATGGGTTAAATTTCCTCAGGTCGCCCGGTGGGTGGGGTGGATAAACATGACCTCATAATCAAGAACACAGGACGACTACTCTAGGACCTAGATGTTAAATTTGATGTCCCTTAAAACTTTCTAGGTTCGTTACATTTTTAAAGGCATGTGTGTGTGTCTGTTTATGCTTTAAATATCAATAAACTACTAGAAAAATGATCATGGGTAAAACAGGTCAGGGAGAAGCCAAGGATAAAGAGAAGGTAATGAGCCCAATGATGATGGTGGTTACCAACCTCTTAGGTGAAAGTGCTAATCTAGGTTTTAAACTTGGATCTCTTTGGCCCAAGAAGATATGGAACATGTGAAAAATCCATATGGAAAACGTAGAGACATTTTGCAGAGAATTAGGATCTGGGCTCAAGAGGTGAAAATTTCTTCAGAGGCTCTTGCCAACACACCTCATAGAGGACACATGGAAACAGACCAAAGCAGCCTGTCAGGCTGCCTCTGCCAGGGAATATATATATATTTTTAAATATGTTCATCATTTATCTTGGTAATTACAATCCAAGACTGTAGTGCATTATGAATGTTAGAAACTTGAAATGTGGAGGAATAGAGAATTTTTTTTAAGTTATAGAACTCAGGAACTGAATATCCTGATGTCCAGCTTGCTATGACATCAAAGGAGTTTGGCATGAGAAATGCAGAATCCATTCCCAACTTCTCCTAGGCTAAAAGCAAGATGTTACAGAATTCCCCCAGCTGCTTCTTTCTTTTCTTATTCAGGTACAATTTTCTAGAATATGTATTGGGTAAGAACTGCATGGCATCCATATTTGTAGCAGGAAAGGAAACCTGTTCTAAATTGTAAAATCTCAACATTTGATCAGAGAAGTCAATTAGTTTTTCTGAATCTCAGTGTCCTTGATTAAGCAATCTAGTGAAAAACCAGTTTCTAGAGCAAGTCATTAGATTTAATAGAGGTGAGATACTTCAGGTGGTCACCTCAAATGAGACACCCCCATAAGTGGTGTTGAGAATTAACATGGGGCTCCAAATCGTCACACCTGACAGAGGCTATGTCTGGCCTGCCCTAGCCTCAGGAAGGACTGTGATAACATCACATGGGCCCTCATGCCATCATTCCCCAAAGCCTTTTCTCTCTCTTTTGGAGATCAGGCCCTGTGGTCTCTGGATGTGAGGCTTATTCAGACTTCCTTTATCTCAGCTTGGACTCCCTTAACAAATATTTATGGAGTCCCATTTTGTGCCTAAAATTTGGTTAAATATTGATGAAGATAAAGTCTTCAAATATGGAGGATCTATCCTGACACAAGGGTGCCTATAACCATGACCAGACCGATTTTTACAAGGTGGACAACAATGAAACAAGTCATCATGAAAACCTATCACGTGCCAGGCAGTTCTCTTGGAGCTGTGCAGACGGAAGGACAGGGGTGGCTCCTTGAAGAACCATCTCTGTGGTCTTTATAGACCATGCACATCTAGCTAACAGGAGACAAATACTCAAAATCATAGGATAAGGTCCACAGGGAGGTGGATATGAGGTGTGAAGAAAGAAAAAATACCTAATTCTATTTTCTCTCTGCACCCATTCCCGTGTGAGTAGGATTAAAGCATACAGAAAGGGCTTCCCTCAGTATAAGCACTTTGTTTGCATGTGTCAGCTGGGACTATGACATCATCATTCCCAGAGACAATATTTCTTATCTACCCTTCAAGAATCAGCTCAGGGCAACTGGATGGCTCAGTAGGTTAAGTGTCTTCCTTCAGCTCAGGTCATGATCCCAGGGTCCTGGAATTGAGCCCGATGAGATGTGGATGGAGCCCTGTATCACATCAGGCTCCCACTCAGCAGGGAGCCTGCTTCCTCTTCTCAATCTGCCCTCTACTCCTCCTGCTTGTGCTCACACTCTCTCTCTCTGTCGGATAAATAAATAAATAAATCCTTTAAAAAAAATCAGTTTAGGTGTAGTGGTCTCAACAATGCCAGACCCCCACAACCATCCCTACCCAGGTATCCCACGTCTCCTGCTGCACTCCCATAACACCCACGTCTGCTACATCCCAGTACGTGCCCTACTTTGTTGAAATCACCACTGTCGTACTGGACTCGCCCTTTGTGTGAGCCCCTGGAGAGCAGAAGTCTGCTCTAATGACACTATATGTCATGCATCCTTACATCCCGAGACTCAGGTGCAGGACCTGGTACAAAGTATTTGTTTTTGTTATTGAGTAAAGTGACCTTCCATAAATATCTAATGAGAAAAATAAACATCTAGATAGAATAGTAATGAGTCAAATTAGATACTACTGAGCAATCTGGGATGATCCCCAAACCAGCAGGGCTATGCACCTGGGTTCAAGAAGACCACAGAATGTCACAACTGTGGCTGTGTGTCCTCAGCAGACACTCTCCCCTCTCTGTTTCACTGCAGGCCTACCAAGAGAAAGACTATTAATGGGAAGGTGTGGCTTCTTTGTTTAAATTCACTGAGAAAATACTATGGTTAAAACATTTTGTTTTTATTTGATTTGTCTTTACCATGGGATTTCTCAGCCTGAGGACCTGCGGAGTACAGGAATTCCCAGACATTTGGCCCGGAGGCCATTTTGTTGGGGAACTAGTCCTTAAGGACATGTGCTTTCCTGCAGGGCCACACAGCTGTGCAGATGGGCAAGTCAGCAAAGACTCCACATTGCACAGAATACTGAGACTGTGTATACACTTCCTGCCAACAAGATAGAAGGTCTAAGAAGGAACCAGGGCCACAAGGTAATGCCTCCACAAGGTGAGTCAGGAGTCATTAATTTTCATACAAGCAACACTATGTGGGGGAAGGAAACCCTGATTATTCATGGGAGAGAAACACACAGATTTTGTTGGAGGAATGAAAAAGTTGAAGGAGGGGCACCTGGGTGGCTCAGTTGGTTAAGCAACTGCCTTCGGCTCAGGTCATGATCCCAGAGACCCGGGATCGAGTCCCACATCGGGCTCCCTGCTCGGCGGGAAGCCTGCTTCTCCCTCTCTCACTCCCCCTGCCTGTGTTCCCTCTCTGGCTGTGTTTCTCTTTGTCAAATAAATAAAATCTTAAAAAAAAAAAAAGTTTAAAAAAAAAAGAAAAAGTTGAAGGAGCTAATATTTATTGGCAGTTCTTTGACTATAAACAATAGAAATCAATTGCTTATAGTGCAAGTAAAAAAAAAATCATTGGAAATACAGGGGGAAGAAGAACTATAGAAGAGCTCGGTTTTACAAACAACAGGATACAGCACAGTTTCTGGAGACCCAGGTAGGGAGTCCTGATGGCTTAAAGGTACCCTGGTCAACAGGAAGAGTTCTGAGAGTTTCTGTCTCTGTGTCCCTACCCTCAAGACTCCACTCCCAGGGAGAGAAGATCTGATTGGTCTCACTTTGGTCACATGGCCACCTCTTGGCCAGGAGAGGCGGGTCACCTTGACTGACAGTCTCTTCACAGAAATGTCCAAAGTACAATTGCAGTGCTATTCCCAGAAGAGGGAAAGGATGTTGGTGGCAGTAACAACATCTAACTGTTACATTCCTTCTTCTCTCAGCCACCATATGAAGTATTATTAATCCCATTTGATGGAAGGAGAGAGTGAGACTCTCAAGTTTAAGAAACCAGCCCAAGAAATTTGAATAGAAAATTTGCCTGAGTTTAGAGCCCATGGGCTATTACCCCCCACCCAGAACCCCTACTCCCACTCCTTCCCCTGGAACAAAAGCTAAGCCCTTTCATTGCAAGCAAATTAAGCTGGGCCTTGAAAAGTGCATGGGATTCCAAAGAACAGAGACGTGAAGGAGAGGAAAGTGGGATGCCATTTACTACAGCGTGCATTTGATATCTGCACCATTCTCTTCCACGAGAGAAGCCAGCATCCTTTGTAAATGCTATGGCTAGAAAAAAGCATGCTCAGAGTTTCCTCAGAGACTCACAAACATTCTACTAAAGGGAAAGCGATCCAAGGCAACATTTGTTTAAATTAAAAATAACAATAAAAAGAAAAACTTGACATCTATTCCTGGCCAAAAGGTTGAGCATTAAATAACATTTAAATTTGGCTTTGATAAAAAATGTATGTTGTTTTGGATAGCTATATTTAAGAAATTTTTGCAAGTCTCAGAGGAAACTAAAAATGCCTTAATTGCTTCCTCATTTTTCCATGCTCCATTATATGAGCGTCAGCAGCATCTGTCACTAAATTGCCAGTATTACAAAAACATGGTGTATTTTATACACGGAAGAACCCCAAATACCTGAAAATACCTCCAAGTGTTTGAGGAGTCAGTTGAGTATTTTTAAAAATATCTTTAATTTCTAACTGTGCCTGGGTGTCTGGGACACACCCTAAGGCCTTTGGTGTTTTTTTCATTCACAATAAGGAATTTTCCATTAGAATTCTCCCTCATAGACTCACTCAGGGGGAGAGTTGCTGAGCATCTTCTCTGAAAGGCAAAAATGATTTTCTTGATGTTTTCAAATACTAAGCCTTACATCGTTTGAAAAGGACAAAGTGTGTGGTGAATGGAAATTAACGTTTCAAGAACACCAACATTTTTATTCCTAAATCTCAGTGACCCAAACACCCACACTGATGGAGCAGTAATTCTGGGTCTCCTCTTATAACATCACTTTTTAGAGGTGAGGGAACTAGAGTGAGAAGCAATTTGTTCCAAGCCACAGGATAATTTAGTGATGGAATAGGGTTTCCACCCCAGCGAAGTATAAACAGAAGGTGCATTTTTGTAAGAGCTGAAGGCCTTGGGTTTCTATCTCTTTCCCATCCCAAATAATCTGTGAGATAAAAGCAAAACAAAATGAAAAAAAAAAAAAACTAGCAACGGATGCTTGGATTCTTGGTTTAACTTCCCACTTTGCCTCAGTGGTTCAATGACCATCCTAATCTGTCAGCAGCATGGGTCACGTTTCATTTCAATCCACATCTGGCACAGGATTGCCACCCTGGCACTACCTTCCTGGCATGTGGCAATCCTACATCTCTGAGAATTTACTTCTAATTCTTTCCTCCTCATTAGCCCCAGACTCATTACTAGTTTGCTGATTCTGTGTGCATACCTCGCAAACTGCCCTGCAAGCTTGGCCATCCAACCCTCTTTCCCTCGTACAGTCAAGCTCTGGTGTGATGATGTGCTGCACCTCATTGCCCTCCCCTTCCTGCTTCCCCGACTAGTTTCGGAGCTCTGCTGGGGAAGGGGCCACCTCTTCTTTGTCTTCATGTCCTCCATCCCCAGCAAAGAACCTGACATGGGCCATGGGCTCAGTAGATGCTGGCAAAGTAAGAGACTCAATATAAGGAAACTGAGGGTTGTTGAGGGGTTGGGGGAGGAGGGATAGCATGGCTGGGTTATGGAAAAAATAAAAATCAAAAAAAAATAATACAGTGGAATAGCCACATCACATACGATAATGTGCAAACCTTCTGAAAGTAATAACAGAGCAACTGACATAAGAGGATATTACTGACTCTGGCTTCCTAAAGTCCTTTTTACTTATGTGCTTTTTCTGTATCTGGTTGTTCTCTTTGCTCCAATCAGACACATGTGTTTATTTCCCTTGAGTTCACCTTTCACTGCTTCCCTGATATTTTGGCTCTCTCATTGCATCTAGAGTCCATCCAAACTATAATTGGATGAGTATCTGCATGGGCCCTCACAGCCTGGCCACAGCTCTCCTATATAAACAATTCTACCCAATGAACCCATTTGCAAGGCAAAATATAATTCTTATTGTTTCTCTTAGAATGCCCCTTTTTTTTCTTTGTGTGGCCTATCAGATTCTCAAGGACTGGCTCATGGACACCTCCACTCTGAACACTTTTCTGACTTGCCCCCATCACTGGTTTCTTCTGTTAAGAAACCTACTGTAGATGGCATATCCATGTAGGTCCAGTCAGAAGACTAGAAGGCATGCCAGAGAGGACAATGTGGTCATTTAATATAAGGAAGTAGTGACAACAGTTTTGGAAGGGCTTACAGGGCAGACAGGAGACCGTGGAACCATCTGGAGGTCAGCAAGGACCGGAGACCACTTTCCCCACTGGGGCCAGAGGGTCAGATGGTGGAGGTTGAGTGACCAGAACCTAGAATCTACACCCACTCTGAGGGTCACTGCCCTCGGCAGTTGGAACAGTAAGACAGCTCTGGTTACTGCCAGAGAAGCTTTTTTGAAGCAGAGAGGAAGGCAGAGAGACTGGCCTTCTTATCTCCCTGCTGTCTGATCTCCTGGAAGGGCCTCCATTGGCCAGTTGATCAGGGAGCTGAGCCATGCACTCCCTATGATACAAAGCAGATTAGTGGAAGGATGCAGAGGGTCTGAAAGCGGACAGGCAGAAAATAGCACACTTCATACATTTGCGTGGTTTTACTTACTTGTACGTATGGATGGCGAGACTCCTTCAGTAGAGACCACACCATCCACATGTACGTATCCACAACACTGAGGATGCTATCTTCACATGGATCTTTGTGAATCAGTTAAAAGAAGGAGGAGGAGAGGAGGAGGAGGAAGGTGGTGCTGAATGAATAAATGTGATAATGTCTTCTGATAACACACAGAAGCTCTCAGTCTGCAAGTGGAAGTGCCATCTTCTCCCACTGTAAACCCTTAGAACTTCACCCCTGGCTTGTTAACTGTTTTCTCTCCCCTCCCACTCACAGGTTGCTGTTCTCAATCCCTCTTTCCCTGTTTTATTATTCCTTCCAGGCAAGCAAAATTGGCATTGCATTTATTTCACACATTGTGTATATATTTTTGTTTGATTACAGGGTATTCATTTTAATTCCTGTGTATTACTTTGTTGCTTATGTAACAGAGATCCTGAGTAAAACAGTTCAAATCACTAACGGGATCCCATGGAAGGACATCAGGTAGCTGGGATTCTGGAGTTGGGTTACTGCAATGGGAGGTAAGCCATGATGGTGCCAGCTCAGTGCCAAGGGCTCTAGAGTGTTCTCCCCTCACTGCCCCGACCTTCTTGTGCATCTGCACACCTGGCTGGTGGGTTGTATGTGGAGTTGCTTCCCTTCCTGTTCTCATTTCCAGACACCCAGAGAGATACTTGTCTCAGGTTTAATTCTACAATTCCTGGAGAAGCCCACCAAGTGGCTCAGAGTGTTCAGATACTCATCCTTGAAACAACAGATAACTGTGTGGCATGAACCTGGTGCCACCCATAGACCATGTGTAGGAATTATGGGAGGGGGATAGTCCTCAGGAAGGAGCCGGGAGCCCTGGGCTACTGTTTTGACAAGTTCCCACTTTAAGCCTAAGTCAGGGACTCAAAGCAATATATATATATATTCTGAGCGCAAGTAGTCTCAAAAGATAAAAGGAAAGGGGTCTGCAGACTGCAAGCTTTTAGAGGGCTACGGAGTGTATTAGCTTATTATAGGCTCTGAGAAGTCCTGTAGATTAACCCAGCATATGCCAAGTCTATGTGAGCACAGGTTACCTTCACAAAACATTAATTAATGTCTCCTCCAAATACTTGAGACCCACTGTGTTAAACCAAGTTGGCTCTAATAGTGATCCTTTCCTCCCAAGGCTCCTTGAAAGGAGCAAGGGCTGTCTTATGGTTTCCTCCCTGCCTTTGAGGTTTATATGCATTTTTTAAGTAACTTTCCTATCTATTTAATTAGGACATTGACTCGCAATTCGGTTTAAACCCTACAGCAGTGGGAACCTGACCCATTCACCAGTCCTCTCCACCTGGTCCCTCACAAGCCCTAAGCTAGTTTGTTCCCTTCTAGGAGGAGATCAGAACACTTACACATCAGAAAGATCAGTAAGGTCTTTGCATCTATGATCAGTAAGGTCATAGATGCAAACATCTAGCAGAGTACTTAGCAAGCAGGAAGCCTTCAAGAAATGGGATTGTCCTAACATCTGAGAAAGGATAGGTTGCCAGAGGAAGAGCCAATAACATTGTTTCATTCCCTCTTTCTCTCCCGCCCCCTCCATATTGACAACAGGTATACACCATTTAGGACTTTATTTCACTGAATTCAAAATTAACACCTCCATCCTTTTCCTCTCTTCCTTCTTCCTCCTACCTCTTCTCTCACTTGATTCTTTCCCTCTCACAGGTTTTCTTCTTCCAGGTCGTACCCCTTTAAACAGCCAACTCTCTGTGGCCTGAGGAAGAATGTCAGTTCATAGAGGCTGGTCTTCAAGGATGCTCAGCAGGAGTTAGGACACGGGGAATTCCGTGATTTGAGCATGGGGCCGAAAGTAGACAGGATTTATTGTGTATTCTGGAGACTTCTGGAATGAATCTCTAAATATCAGAGGAACAGGAGGGTAGCTCTCTGGATCCCCGTGTTTTCATAGTCAGCATCTCTATGACACTCAACGACATGGTTGATAGTTACCACACATCTCAAGGATCAGTCTCTATGAAATTTTGAGATTTTCTCCATGCAATATTGTTTGTCTTTTTTCCCTCCTCTTTCTCCTCAATCCACTTGTTCTGCTTTTTCCATCCTCATTTTTCAAAGAGAAATTACCCTTGGAAATGTTAGCTCACAGGATAAGTGTTTCAGAAGTAACTCTAGACTTGTTACCAAAGTCCTTGCTTCTCTCCTTTTCTCTGTTTTTATCATATACAACATAGTGTTTGAAAATCTCTAAAAAGCCCTACTTGGTACAGGGCAGTGTACTTTAGGATGATTTTTCTCTGGGTTGTTCAAGGTATTTAGATATTAACTTAATACCTCAGAAATAAACATGAAGATAATTTCTGCTTCTGTAGTGCTTGTATCTGAGTGAAAGATGCATTAGGGAAGACAGTGGCAGAGAAAACTGTTTCTTCCTGCAGAGAACAAATTTAGGTCTTGGTTTCTAAAATCACCTAGAGACATTGTTTCTATTTTCCACTTGTAAGCCATTCCAAAATCACAAAGGTTTCAGCCATACTCTACTCCTCAAGGGAAGAGTCTACATTGTATTGGAGACAATGCTAGCTTCTTAAAAAACCAACAATGGAGTGTTTGTAGTTCTAGTAGTAGAACACAACGGAGTGTGATAAATGTCCCAAGAGGTCTGGACCCTGAGCTCTCCAAGACTGAGGGACCAGTCCTGCCTCCTTAGAGGTCCATATTTTTCTGTTGGGAGTATTTTCAGGAGTCCACTGTGGGGGAAACAGGCTGACGTTATTCGGGTCAGGGAAAAAACAGGAGGAAACGAGGATTTACATTATTCCAGCTCACAAACACTCAGTTCCCCAGGTGGACTTTATTGCCCTTCTGTCCATCCTGGTGAGTGGACGCAGACTCCTCCCTCTCGTCCTCTCCACCATCGTGGGCACTGGGCTTTGCTGTGTCATTTGCAGGCTAACCCAACACATGTTCTGTGTTTCTGAAGGATTTCAAATCCATTGCCAGATTTTCTGCAGGCTCTAGTCTGCTCCTCTCTCTCTGCCATGAAAACAGCAGATCCCCAGTAAGAACTGCTCCTTCATCCTGGTTCCTGGGCATCAGCTGACCTGTAGTCACCAATGTGTAAGAAAGAGATGTGTGTTCTTTTAACCTTTGACTTTTGGTGTGTATGGGCTGGGGGTGGGAAATTGTTGTTAACGCAGCAAAAACTGAGCACTACAAATCTTCCTTTCTTTATTCTATTTTGTAAAAAAATATTTTGTAGTCCTAAAACCTCTGTTCAGTGTTCTATGTTAAGCTTGATACTGAGAGCTATCACTTCTATAATTATTTTTTTTTTAATTAAGATTAAGGTAATGCCTCTGTATCAGTAGATTTGATTTTTCTGGTATCTCTAAGAAGAGACGTGGCCCAACAGTTTTTCCTAGAAGACACCTGTTCTTTCTCTCATCTGTTAGGTGATGGTTACAAAGTTTTTATAAGTGTTTCCTGCATAGTTGGAAGACAGCAAGTAGAGGTGGCAGAGTTTGGGGGACACACTCTGGGAAAGAACTGAGTTCTGGGTCTGGTTGAGTCAGATTCACTTAAGAAATAAGATCCAGGGGCGCCTGGGTAGCTCAGTGGGTTGAGCGACTGCTTTTGGCTCAGGTCATAATCCTGGAGACCCGGGATCGAGCCCCACATGGGGCTTCCTGCTCGATGGGAAGCCTGCTTCTCCCTCTCTCAGTCCCTGCACTTGTGTTGCCTCTCTAGCTGTGTTTCTTTCCATCAAATAAATAAATAAAAGCTTTTTAAAAAAATCCATTCTTGCTCAGATTCATGTCTCTCTGTGAGTCAGCAAAAGGGTTGAATGGCAAACCTCAAATGGCTTTGCTTTAATAATTTTTTTATTTATAAAATTATTTTAGTGCACCTAAACCTATAAAAAAAACAAACTGGACCCTAGGATCCAGAGGATCCTTTTGTGTCTGGTTCAACATAGCTAGGATATTTCTTGCTGAATGAATGAATGAATGAATGAATAAAATGCATGTATGAAACATATTGAATGTTACCATGTATCCAGAGTGCTAACCACTAAGATCACAAAGATGAGAAAGATACAGTGTCAAGCATGAAGAAGGCAGAAATAAACCAAGAGCTGACCTCCATAAAGCACAGTGAGCAATGACAGATGTGACGTGTCATGGAAGTCCACACAATAGCTGTCCCCTCAGCCTAAGGTCAGACAAGGCTTTTCACTTCTCCAATGGTTTGCCCTCCCCTGGGAGTAGTTTCAGAGTCACATTTGAGAAGTAGTTATTTAAGGATTACAGAATATCAGTCAGGTGAGATGTGCCCCCCCTTAAACACCATATAAAAATGGTTCAAGAAACTTAAGAGGGGCAGGAGGATAATAAAACCCAGGCTTCCAGAAATTAGAAATAATGAAGAAAACAGAACTCTTCAAACAAGTGCACTGGAGACATCCTGAGAGATAGAAATTTAAGACAGAGAAAGTTTTTTTGTTTGTTTTTACACATGAGTCTGAGAGTTGATCAGAATGCACTAAGTGAGGAATCAGTAATACTCTATTTATAAATGAAACTTGTAGTGCTTTTCAGGAGGGCTGCAGAAGGGTCTCATTCCAGTTGGGGAATTCAGAACAAGACATGGAACTCCTCTTAGCCAGTGGTTTCAAGCACCATTATTTGACCATTTCTGTACTTAGAATTCATTGAAACTTATACAGCATATTACATTTAATTAATTGAGTGTTTATGCGCTAAAGCATTACTTGCTTGTGACTATAGTGGAATTCCCAGAGTTTATGACGGGAACACTTTAGAACAGCAGCCTGTGTTTCCCCCAATTTGTATAGCTTCATTCATTATAATTTTTCCTGATGTTTTGCCTACCATATTATTAACTTCCCCAAAGCAGTGAAATACCAGCTTGTCTTCTCCCAGCACAGAAATGAGAGGAATAATTATGAACGTGGAAATCCCAGTGAAAACATGCTTCTATTGAAAAAGGCGAGTGGTCCAAGAAGGAGCTGCCTGGATTTATGGAGACCATTAAAAAAAAAAAAAAAAGCAAACACACAGCAAAACAGATGCATTTTGTCATCCAGCATCTTGGACACCCCAAATCCAGGGAAAAGAAATAGTATATATATATATATAATATATATAATGTGTATATGTATATAATGTGTATATATATACACATATTTTTATATTTGCATACTGATATATTTATATTTATATATCTTACATTGGACAATTTCTATTTTACTTTAAGTTACAAAATCTGAATAAATCATGAAATTTCAAGTGCGTGCCATGCATAAATGTTTAATCGCTGCAAAATGTTCTTTTCAAAACGTAAGAGTTTGTAGCACAGTGTTTGATTTCTAACTGATTCCAGAGGCAGCGCGGAGATGCGTTTCTCCCAGCTCCTGAAGACCTTCCTGTAATGGGGCAAAGACGTGTAAGGCAGACCTCAGCTCCTGTTAGTGCAGCAACGCTGGTCGGTCCGTCTGGGAAATCCATCCCAGCCAGGGCTGGGGGGCAGCGGTTATTTTACAAAGAGCAGGGGCTGACAGGACCACCACAGGCATTCGTGTTTATTGTTCAACCAGGTGTTGGAGGGCCATCCAGACCCAACCAGGATCCAGTGAAGAGAGCGGAGGAGGAGAGCTGTAAGCAGGGGGACGGACAATGAGGACCCGGGGCTGAGGGGGAGCAGGGTGCCGACTGGCTGGGAGGCAGCCTTCCCTTCTGTTCAAGACAATGTTTGTATTATGACATCCTGCAAGCTCCATTGTTATTTCTCACAACATCACAACCTCCTTCAGCCCCCGGACGGTCCTGTTGGCCTCTCTTAAAATGCAGAAAAGAAACCTTCGATTTACATTCTTTCTTCAGAAACGCCCAGTGCCTTCTTACTTGGTGTGACCCTATTTTCCTGATATTTCACTTTGGTTTACATGGCCCTTCAATCAGTCACCAGTGCCAAATGTGTATTCAGTAAAAGCAAATTTTGGCTGGAAAATAGTTCCCAATCTCAATTCTTCCTTCCAAAACCTGTGCCTCAGAGTTACTCCATGATTTAAAGTTATTTCTGTATAAATGTGGGAAAAAGAAGGACGTTTCCAAAGTAAAGGTGCCTAGCTCAGGTTAGGTCCCTTCAGTGTTGAGGCTGGGAATAATTGTATTTTTTTAAACAACTTTATTGAGAATGTAGCATTCACCATTGAACCTTTGCAAATCTCAAAGCAAGATTTTAGGGTTTCAAGAGCCCTTGACTTTCAGTGGTTTATCTTTTAACCCCTACCTTTTACAATCATTTTCATTGCAAATAATACCTCTATGGAAATGACCCAAGTTCACCCTTTAACAACCGCATCTATTCGTTGAGACCAAAGCCAATCCTGATGCTAACACCAATACCAAATTCATTATAAAAACTAACAATCCAAAGGAGGCGGAGAACACAGCAGCAGCAGACCTCATTAAAACAGAATGGCAATATCCATTAAAAAATAAGGAATCCACTTTTATTCTCAACTTAATTATTCTCTCACTCTGAGAAGCCACACACAGTGTAGCCCACGTTGCAAAATTTCCAGAACAAATTTATGATTTTGTAAATTTTATGTTCAATAATCAGCTTTGTATACTTAAATACAAAAGCATAACTATATGATAAACATGTATATTAAAGCATCTAATAGAGTTTCTGCAATCAAGTATTATCATATAATAAGATTAAGAGTTTGAATTGTGGTGCATAAACAATGAATCTTAGGACACTGAACAAATAAAATAAATTATTAAAAAATAAATTTAAAAAAATTTGTAAAAAAGTAAATAGGTTGTTAATAAGGGAACTGAGAAAGCATGTTGGCTAATACAGGAAAGGATCACATCCTTTCTGAACCTAAAAACATTAATTAAAGTTTAAATAATAATGCAAGGAAACAAAGATTAGATTATCATCAAATTAAAAAAAAAAAAAAGACTGAATTGTGATAACTTGCCTGGCAATTTTGTGCAAGAGTCACATGTCACAGTGATATGTTGGAGATCACTTGACTGCAGGTCTCTGTTTCTCAGAAAGCAGGGATCTAGTGAATGCCCTAATGCTCAGAATATCAACAGTGTATCATTGTATAGGCGCCTACAGAATGGTCCCCAGTGATGTATACCTCCTAGTAAGTTTTCAGGCTTTTGGCTTATCCTTGGTGTGTGCACTGTGGCTACTGACTTGCTTCCTTACTCTGTGTTTGGCAAAAAAAAATTAAAAAATACTCTGAATTAGAGCACCAAAAAAAAATGTAACTTCTACCATTTTTATTATTTTTTAAAGATTTTATTTATTTATTTTTGAGAAAGAGATAGAGAGGGAGAGGGGAGAGACAGAGCACATGAGCAGGGGGTAGAGGCAGAGGGAGACACAGACTCCCCACAGAGCAGGGAGCCAGATACAGGTCTTGACCCCAGAACCCTGAAGCTGAAGGCAGAGGTTAACCGACTGAGCCATACAGGTGCCCAACTAAAAATTCCACTTTTCTCCCTCCCCTCTCTTGTAACTTACTTTCTCTCTCCCTCTCCCCCTCCCCTGTGCCTCCCTCCCTCTCCTTCTTCCTCTTCCTAGAGCCCTTACTCTGGGTAATATAAGCTGCTCTACTGTAAGGAGCCCCATTGATACAGCCATGTGACAAGGAACTGAGGTCTATGGCCAACAACCACAGAGACCTATAAGCAGGCACGTGAGCAAGCTTGGGAGACCATTCTCTAGTACCCTACCATTCAAGCCTTGAGATGACAGCAGCCCCAGCCAATGTCTTGGCTGCTGCCTGTGAGAAACATCAAGCCAGAGAATCTAGCTAAGCTTCACCCAGGTTCCCTCACCCACAAAAATCATAAGGTAATAAAAGTTCTTTTAAGTTACAGAATTTTGGGATAATTGGTTATGCAACAACACATAAATAACACAATAATCCTCTTCCAAGCTTTAAGACAGTTCTCCATAATTCACTGATGATGTGTAGCTATTTTAATTTTATTAAATTCTATTAAAATTTTAGCTATTAAAATAATATCACTGATAAAGAACAATTCACAGCCCCAAGCCACTAATCACCTTACCATGACTCCTTGGCAGAATCCTCCTCAAAGTTATATGAAATCAACAAACCTCCATATTCTTCATGCATCTCTTAACCTCCAACACACTTTTTATAAAATTGACTTCTTTGTTATATTTATCCTTTCTTTTTCTGTCCTATTAGAATATAAGCAGCACCAGGACAAGGATGTCATCTTTTTTTTTTTTTCTCCATTCATATATCCCAAGGACTAAAACCAGCACTGGACTCATAGGAATTGCCCCCAAAATGTTTCATGAATGAATGAATTTGACATGGTTCAATGTCAAATTCAGAGCCTCCAGCCATAAGCCACAAACCATGCTGTTCCCAGTCACACCTTCCACATTCCTAGACTGTCTTGCCCCGGCTCTTCATTCCACCCATTAGTCATCAAAAACGGGCTGCCCCAGGGATGTAAACTCTCAGGTACTTCCAGCTGTCTGCAAGTGTGAAGAAAGCCAAGGGCAGCCCTCCAAAGAAGAGACACCAGTGCAGGCTTTGGAGGCAAACAAGCATAGAAGCTGAGAGAGAGGAGCAAAGAGCCAGTAGAGGAATCCAAGAATATCCAGGTGAAGCCTCAACAGTGTCTGAAACCCCCACATGTTTCCCAGTTTATTTTTTTTATTTTTACTTAATTTTTTTCCAGTGTTCCAAGATTCATTCCCCATTCCCCACACCCAGTGCTCCATGCATTAGATGCCCCCAGTACCCACCACCAGGCTCTCCCATCCCTCCACCCCCCTCCCTCCAAGTCCCTCAGTTTGTTTCTGTGTCCAAAGTCTCTGTTGTTTCGTTTCTCTCTCTGGATTACCTTACTTCCCATTTACTTTCCTTCTCCCACTGTCCTCCAGTTTGCCCCTCATGCACCGCAATGAAACCATGTGATACTTGACTTTCTCTACTTGGCTTATTTCACTCAGCATAATCTCTTCCAGTCCAATCTATGTTGCTACAAAAGTTGGATATTCATCCTTTCTGATGGAGGCATAGTATTCCATTGTATATATGTACCACATCTTCTTTATCCATTCATCTGTTGATGGGCACCTTGGCTCTTTCCACAGTTTGGTGATTGTGGCCATTGCTACGATGAACATTGGTGTACATATGGCCCTTCTTTTCACTACATCTGTATCTTTGGGGTAAATGCCCAGTAGTGCAATTGCAGGGTCATAAGGTAGCTCTATTTTTTATTTTTTTATTTTTTTTTTTATTTTTTTTTTTTTTTT
>PITA01021003.1:0-33553 GCA_004023965.1 Spilogale gracilis | reverse complement strand
CCTAGGCTGAGTCTCTCGGCCCCCCTGCTAGAGGCCTGTCTCAATGGCAACCAGACTATCAGGCTGCAATTCTCTGGTAGCGGAGCGTTGTTCTTTTGCGTCTTTTTTCAGCAGTTGAGGAAGTCAAGTCGGAGCAGGATGTCTGTGCCCAGACCTCCCTCCCAGAGGGAGCCTCTACACAGGGAGGGGCTCTTTCCAGGCTCCCAGTTGGCAGTCTGTCACAGCTGGGCTAGTGCAGACGTATTGATTTCTGCCCCCGCCCCCGCTTGTCGTTTCACTCCCGCACCTCTAAGCCACAACTCCTTTTGGATCGCGCGACCTTGTCTGCCCCCAGGGTCCTGGGGCCTCTCCGGTCCCAGGAAAGTCTGTAAAAAACGTCTTCCCTGGGGGGGTCTACACGTGGCCCACAGTTTTGAGAGAAACGGGTGAGAAGGGCAGAATAGAATCCACTCCCGCTCCTTTCGCGGCAGCTGTGGCAGCTCAGGCGGAGGCAGGCGGCTGTGCGCCCACCGGGGCCGGGACCCGCTGGGGCGGAGGGAGTCCGGGCAGCAGGAAAAGAAAGAAAATAAAAGATTTTAAAAATTCTCCTTGCCTTGCCCTGGGCTCCGCTGTGTTTAGCTTCTTTCTAGCCCCGATTCAGGCCGTAATCTTCAGATCTACTTTTAAAAACAATACTTTTGATTGTATATACCTTTAGTACATAAGTACTCAATGATATTTACTGAATGAGCTACTATAGTACATAAGTAAGTACTCAATGATATTTATTGAATGAGCTACTATAATGCTAATGAATTATAACAGCTGCTGTTAATATCCATATGGCTTTTTTTACTCTTACTCTTTGCACTTATGACCGCTAAGGAAGTGTGCATCCATATTTACAAGAATAAAGATAGACTTGTATGAAGGAATGTACCTACTTACCTCTGCAGTTGTAGAATCTATGATGCTATTATTACCCCACTTTGCAATTGGTGATTTAAGTATTTACAGATGTCAACAGCAAAAATCATTGGGGGTAGTGCCTTTTTTTTTTTTTTAAGATTTTATTTATTTGACAGTGAGAAACACAGCCAGAGAGGGAACACAAGCAGGGGGAGTGAGAGAGGGAGAAGCAGGCTTCCCGCTGAGCATGGTGCCGGATGTGGGACTCGATCCTGGGTTTCCGGGATCGCAACCTGAGCCGAAAGCAGTCGCTTAACCAACTGAGCCACCCAGGCGCCCCAGGAGTGCCTTTTTTAATTTCACTTGGAACATTTTACCAAACAGTGACTGAATACTGATAAATAGGTTTATTCATGGATGTGAAGAGGCAAGATGTCACTCAGAAGTTTTAAGCTGGCTAACCAGAAAGGGTTAATTGTATGGAAGTATTGATGGAATTGGTTCTCCTTACTTTAATTCCTTGCTTCCAAAGAAATAAAAATATTCCTGACTAATGGAGGTACAGGTTAAATGATTAATACTCAAAACAGTACCTCAGCAAATCACGGTTTTATTTTTACATCACAGTTTACTGTTCTTCTTAACCAGCAGTCACTGCATTGTACATACAGTCAATTACAATATAATTCCCATCACTATGTTTCTTTGTGTTCTAAAGAGTAAATGACATTACTGAATTACTTTCATCAAATATTAATTTTCATATTCTTTCAGCAGCAAACACCAAAATTAAAACCCAACAATCAATGACTAAGTATACATAACAAATTCCCCTTAAGACTTAGGAATAAAGTTTTCGTATTCCCAAAGGTATGTAATTTTTTGGCATTAAGCAATAGGGTATCACTATTAAACACAAAATCAGTTGCTATTTAGTACTACATAATATTTTAACACTTTTTCTTTAATAATGTGGATCATTTCTATTGAAACAAGCTTTGCAAAAGTTGCTCCTCTCCATCCCTCTGTAATGGGTGGTGTAGGCCTGCAGTGCCAGCAGCTGAGAGAGCTCCCCGCCATCACTCCTCTTCTCTCTGAACTGGCAAGCGCTCTGGAGGAAGAACAGATTCCAGTTTCTGCCAGCGTTCTGGAGGCCACAGGATATGTGTAGCATGGGCATGTAGAAGTCCTAGGGACACCTGAACCCATGAGAGACACAAAGCAAGCAAGAAATTATTTTATCAGAATTATCTTTAAGATAGAATTTGATCTAGGTCTGAAATTTCTTAGAAAGATGATGATTAAAAAGAGTAAACATTTATATGGTACTTTTCTAGGTGCTTTGTATGCCCAAATGCTTTTAATCCTCATAACCACTTGAGGTAGGTATTACACCCATTTTGCATGTGGGAAAACTTAAAGAACTTGACAAAAGTCCTATAGCAACCAGCTGGTGGAGGCTGGCTTCAGTGCTGAACTGTCCAACTTTGGGTCTGCACCCCTAACCCCCATCTTCAGTTTGCTTTATCAGGATTTCCTCTGGAGTTACCAGTACTTTAGAGGGACTTTGCTTTATGGATAAGTCAGAGACATGAAAAAAAATTTTTTTTTAATTTATCTGACAGAGTGAAACACAGCCAGAGAGGGAACACAAGCAGGGGGAGTGAGAGAGGGAGAAGCAGGCCTCCCGCCAAGCAGGCAGATGGATGTGGGGCTCGATCCCGGGTCTCCAGGATCATGACCTGAGCCGAAGGCAGTCGCTTAACCAACTGAGCCACCCAGGCACCACCCCCCCAAATTTTTTTTTTATAAAAAGTCTTGTCCTACCTACTGGATGAAACAGCAAGAGTTAGAGACTAAAGGCCTTCCTTGGAACCTACATGGAGCAATATGGAACTAGTGATTAAGGGAAAGCCAGCAATGGAAGATACGAAACAAGGAAAAAGAATCAAGTATAAAGATGACAAATATGTGCCTGGTTTAAGAGATCACTAGAAGGAAGTACTGAAGGCTGGAACCCTGAGAAGGAAGGAGCCCTTAAAGACATATTAGGGCTCCCTAGGGCCATCAGCTACAGTAAGCAAAAGAATGCAGGCAAACCTCTGTAAAATGCAGATCCAGAAAGGCCCTATTCTCAGATTACCCCACAATGAAGCTGGATCTGGAAGGCTGTGTCTTTTGTTGTTGATGCTATTGTTGTTATTATTAAGCAATATTTTAATAGTATTTTAAAAACTTACAAAGTACACTTATACTTAGCACATATCTTTGTAGTGCTGCTATAAACCAGATGCTATGGGCCCACTTTTTATTTTCAAATATTTTTCCTATAAATTGGAACTCCATAGAGATTACATATAAGACTGCTTTCATTGAAGTACTATTTACTAGCATATGCATTCAAGAAATCACATTCCACACAGACTCAAAGAACTGGATGTCAGGTGAGGGACTCTAAAAACATAACTAGAAATACATTTTTTTTTTTTTGAAAAACAAACTTCACAACAACTTGGAATACAAATAAGCCCAAAGGCTATTGAGAAGCCCAGGGGCCCAATAAAGGAATATTACTTTGAAAATCAAGCTTACAGAACATTTGAAAATGTGGTAGGGAAAAAAAAAGAACAAGTTCTATTCCTCCAAATTTACTAGTTATTTACATTTTGTCACATTTGTTACTTTCTCCTTGTATACCTGTCTGTGTACATATACTTTTTTTAATGAACCATTTGAAATTTGCCGATATTCTCAATTTACTCCTAATATTTCCACATGTCTCTTCAGAACTAAGACTCTTTCCTACATAAACACAATACATTGCATATGTTATTAATGATGCAATATTAACATATAGCCAAAATTTCAGAATTTTCCAAGTGTCCCAATAATGTCTTTTATAGCTATTTTTAAATTCTTAATCAAGGATCAAATTGCATCACAATTGTCATTATTTTTGTTCAGGCCTGTTGCCTTGTAAGATATCCTACATTTATAATTGCTTGATTTTTTCCCCTCCTGAAAAGATTCAAGTTAAATGTTCTTGGCAAGAACACAATGTACTTGATAATGCGTTCTTCCTATTCTGTTGTGTTAGAAGGCACAAAATATCTTGGAATATGAAGTTTGATCACTTGATTAAGGTGATATTGACCACAGTTTTTCTCTGTAAACAAATTGTTTTCCTTTTATAATTAGTAACTAATCTGTGGAATGGTATTTTGAAATATGTAACTATCATATATCAACATTTCATTTAATCATTTCACTGTCTCTCAAGGAAGCTGGATTCTAAACCATCTGATGATTTTAACATCCACTGATGATCCTCTCTGAATCAGTTATTGCATTGATGATTACAGTAGGACTTTCCAAATTTATTTTTCCTTTTATATTTATGAGCTATCACCATTCTTCTCTAAAGTGATTCCTCTTCCAACCCCAAATGCCTCTTTTAATTTCTTCTTTATTTCACAATCTCTTATGAGTTCTTGGTTAACGTTGGAGAGGTCTCCGTCAATCCCCACGCACTTCCTTACTTTTTGGTACCACCCAATGTCGCAGGCTTACTTGCACTTCATATGTGTTCAGTCTGAAAGCAGACATCTCATTAAGGAGGCTTGGTTTTACCCAGGAATGCTGTTTAGAAACCAAAGCCTGCTACTCTATGTACCCATTTTATTTTTCTTCTCTGACACCTTTAGAACAATATTGAAAACCCCAAGGTGTTCCCTCATCTTCCCCCATTCCATATTTCTCTCTTCTAAAGTCAGCAGTCTGGTTCCCAACCACAAATTTACTGAGTAAAAAATCAAGGTTTCTTTGCAACTATTTTAATCCTTAAAATACATCTCATTTTAAGGGTATATTTTTTGGAATTTGTCCTTTTCACCCTTCACAGTATAGCTGTATTAAGTACTGTTAGGTTTGTTTCTATTTGTATTCGATTTTAGGATGCTTTTGTTATCCTTTTTGATTAAATGTTATTTTTGAATATATAAACATTTGCATGGTTCAAAAGTCAGAAAAAAAAAAAAAGAGGTAAGGTAGGCAGAATCCCCCATCTAATACACACTACTAACATGTCCATATCCTAATCTCCAGAAGGCATGAATATGCAATGCTATAGATCAGAGAGGATTAAGGTTACAGATGGACTTAAGGTTGCTGATCAATCAGTTGATACCAGGAAAATGAGACTATCCTGTAACACTCCATGAACCCAGATATAATCGCAAGAATCCATAAATGCAGGTGAGCTAGGTGGAAGGGTTACAGTCAGACAGATGTTATACTGCTGGATTTTGAAGATGGAGAAAAGGGCCATGAGCCAAGGGATGCAGGTAGCCTCTAGAAACTAGCAAGGAAACAAATTATCCCCTAGAGCTTTCAGAATAAAGGCAGCCTTGCTGATAACCTTGATCTTAGCCCAGATACATATTGGACTCATGACTCCAGACCATAAAATAAAGGTTGTTTTAAGCCACTATATTTATGGTAATCTATTACACTAGCAATGGGAAAGTACAAGAAATACACACAAATTACATTCCCATTCACTACCACACTCTAAATGATTAACTATTTTCATTAGATTTTTCTTTTTTGGAAAAAGAAACCTAAATATAAACTCTTATTGCCCTTTATTTCCCTCATAGCAAAGTAGAATTGTACACACTCACTTTTGCACCTTGCTTTTATTCTCCCCAGTATATCCTAAAAACCATTTCCTAACACTTCAAAGAAAGGGAGCCTGTGGCTTTTTACAACTGCCCCAGCCCCCGCCCTTAGTGATTCTGATTAACCTCATGGGGAATTCAGGATCTGAATTTGCCACTTAGCATCACGTCCAGAAAAAGCAAAGTTAACCAACTTTAAAGAATCCTTTGAATATATTCTGGAACATACTAAGTAACCATTCAACCATGCTAACTGCCAGGAACCTAGACCTAATGGCTGTCAAAGTTAAGTTTTTATCTGTTTTTGTTTTTGTCTGGGCTCAGTGGAACTACAGGACAGCTGGTCTCCATCCTCTCCACTGTAACCCTTTTTAGATTTGATAGCTGCTACTCAGTTGTTCCTCAAGCCTTTATTTGCTATTTCAAGTTGTTTAACTTTTCTCATCTGGCTGTTTTGCCAGGACTCCTGCCAACAGATCTGCTCGCTTGGTGATTATTTTTTTTTAATCAACCCTCATTTTACTAAATCCTAGAATTCTTTTATTCCAAATATTTTTAAGGTATACTACTTACTTCCTGGGGAAAAACAAACAAAAAACCTCACAGATGTAGAGTACTAATACTGTTTAAAAGTACGGTATGGAATACAAAATTTAAGCATTTCTTTAAAAAAGGATAATAAACAGAGTGCCTTATAGTATGAATATAGACATGCAAGGAGCAAAGTGAATACAGCACAGAGAAAATCCAGAAATAATCCAGAAGTAAAAGAACTTAAAAATTAAAAGCTATACCTCAAGTACAGCTTCGGTCTCCACACATACTGTATTAAGCAGGGTATTCCAGAGAAACAGAACCAACAGGATATGTGTTTATATACAGAAATAAATTTCTTTGAAGGATTTAGCTCATGCAATTATGGAGGCTTAGTGAGTTCAGAGTCTGTCTAATGGGGAAGGCCAGAAAGCAGAAGACTCACTCAGCAAAGAGTTGCAGGTTAATTTCAAAGAAAGTCTGCTGGCAAATCCTTCATTGCTTGGGGGACAGCAGCCTTTTGTTCATCTATGGATGAAGCCCACCCACCTATTGGAGAACGAAATGCTTTACTCAAAGTCCTCCAATCTAAATGTAAATCTCAGCCCAAAACACCCTCAAAGAAACCTTCCAAGGGCTGGACCATAGCCCATCTAAACTGACACATAAAATTAACCACCGCACCTGATGAATATAATCCTTTTTCTGCTTACTCAGTGTTAACACTCCATGCTTACTACACCCAGGAAAGTGTTCTGAATGACTTAGGAATCCTGATGTATTTAATCCTCACAATAACTGTGATGCTGGTTCTATTATGGTTTCCAGGGTGGAGGAAACCTGGGCACAGAATGGTTTTTTTTTTGAGCCAAGACTGAAGAATATGCCCAATGAGACACTTTGACCATCAAAGATTAGGTCTACTTAATCATATTGCTGTCATACCTTCATGAAACACCCAGATTAATCAGAAGGAAATGACTGTTAGGAGCTGTACTGTTGTTTGCAAAATTGCTATGTTGAAGCCCTAATCCCCAGTACCTTCGAATAAGACGTACAGCAAAGAGTTACCTCTTTAAAGGTTCAAAGTTAAAATGAGGCCATTAGGGGGCCCTAATCCAATCAGGCTGGAATTTTCTTAGACTAGGTCTTTAAGACACATAAAGAAATAACAGGGGTACATGTAGGGACACAGCAAAACACTGGCCATGTGCAAGCCAGCCAATGAGTGAAGCCTCAGAAGAAACAGAACTTGCCAACACTTGACCTTAGACTTCTTGTCCTTGGTACTGTGAGAAATTTTCTGTTGCTCAAGCTACACAGTCTCTGATATTTGGTTATGGCAGCCCTAGCAAACTTAGACATGAATGAAAGGGAATACTGTGCTGGAAGCTAGTTCCCTAAGATGTGCCAATACTCATTCAAAATGGGAAACAAACACGTTGAAGAAAAAAAAATCATCTGTTATTAAAATGAGATGCTTAAACATGTATAGGCATACCTGGTTTTGTTAAGCTTGGCTGAAACCCTGTGCTGAGCAAGTCATTCAGAGCATTTTCCAATGACATTTGCTCATTCATGTCCATGGAATAATGTAAGCATTATCAAAATGAGACACACTTCTTTATATTTGTAATGATGATTTGTGATCTTTGACACTACTACTGTAATTGCTTTGGGGCTCTACCAACTGTGCCTGGATAAGATGGCAAACATTAAGTAAATGTTGGGCATGTTGTGACTGCTTTATAGGCTGGCTGTTCCCCCTCTGCAGACCTCCCTCTTCCCTGAAACACAGCAATATCAAAAGTAGGCCAAATTGATAACCCAAAAATGGCCTTTAAGTGTTCACATAAAATTAAGAGTCACAGGTCTCTCACTGGGAATCCAAACTATAAATCCTTAAATTTAGTGAGGAAGCATGTCAAAAGCCAAGATAGGCCAAAAGCTAAGCCTCTTATTGCCCAACAGCCAAGTTGTGAATGAAAACAACTCAAAGAAATTCCAAAAAGCTACTCTCATGAACACACAGATGGTAAGAAAGTGAAACAGCCTTATTGCTGATGTGGTAAAAGTTCTAGTGGTCTGGAAAGAAGTTCCGACCAACCACAGCATTCCATTAAGCCAAAGCTAGACCAAGGCCTTAACTAAGAAGTTCCGACCAACCACAGCATTCCATTAAGCCAAAGCTAGACCAAGGCCTTAACTAAGAAGTTCCGACCAACCACAGCATTCCATTAAGCCAAAGCCAGACTAAAGCCTTAACTCCCTTCAGTTCTATGAAGGCAGAAAGGTGAGGAAGCTGCTGAAGAAAAGTCTGATTTAGCAGAGGTTGATTCATGAGGTTTAAGGAAAGAAGCCATCTCCCTAAGGAAAAAGAACAAGGTAAAGCAGAAAATTATCCAGAAAATCTGAGATTAATGAAGGTGCCTACCCTAATGAACAGATTTTTCATGTAGATAAAACAGTCTTCTATTGAAAGAAGATGCCAACTAGCATTTCATATCCGGAGAAGAGAAGTCAGTGTCTGGCTTCAAGCTTTGAAAATGCTATCAAATACCACCGCATACTACAGAGACATTGTTCATGAAAAGAAGAGGCTATGGATGTGACAACCTTCACTGTTCTTTTTTATGTAACTCCAACAGCCAATCTCAACCTTCAACAACCAGCAGCCAGCCATTAATACTGAGGCAAGACCCTCTACCCACAAAACAATAGGACTTTTGGAAAGCTCAGGTTATAATTCATTAAAAAATATCCTCTAAAAAAGGCTGAAGTATTGGGTGCCTGGGTGGCTCAGTGGGTTAAGCCTCTGCCTTCGGCTCATGTCATGAGCTCAGGGTCCTGGGATCGAGGCCCACATGGGCTCTCTGTTCAGCAAGGAGCCTGCTTCCTCTTCTCTGCCTGCCTCTCTGCCTGCCTGTGATCTCTCTCTGCATCAAATAAATAAATTAAATCTTTAAAAAAAAGGCTGAAGTATGTACATTAAAATAACATATCGAAAAAAGACAAACTTTATAGAGTACAGGATAATGTAAACCTAACTTTTATATGCACTGAAAACCAAAGAATTCATTTAATATGCTTTATTGTAATATTCAGTTTTTTGCAGCAATCTAGAAGAGAATCATAGTATCTCTAAGGTATGACTAAAATGTTTTTAATAGGTTAGATTACTTTGACCAACCAACCTAGGATTTTACTGGGACTTGACTCTTCTCTATGCTTTTTTGTGTCCCATGTGTAACTGTGTCTCCTCTTCAATACATTCACAACATTTTTAGGCATAAGGAATCCATCTTTACACAGAACACAATTGTGTTTTTAGTGTCTGCTGAATGAGAAAATAGTTCCACATATATTAAGAGGCCTCTTACAATAACTCTGTTGCCCACAGATTGGGAATCAATGATCTAGAACAGTCTATTTTGATTGTGTACCCTAACAGCAAACAGCAAAAATATTAGAGGACTTCAGTGTGTGTGTGTGTGTGTGTGTGTATAAACATTCCATAAAACCAAATGTTAGTAAAGCTCAAACTCTTATTTTTTTCAAGAGTTCTAATTTTTTGGGTTTTTTTGCATCCATGGGAATCATTATACATGCTCTGCCTATTCCTGCTCCCCTCTGCTCTAGGAAACACCAAAATTACTAGCTGAAAATTGATCAGTGTTATTAATCAACTAGTTTGTTTTATCCACACAATGCCAAGGAAGCACATGGACTAAATTTACAATGAATTGCCTGTTTTTGATTGAATTGGCTCTACTCAGAAGTTATGTTGGCATGTGGTAGACAGCCTTCATGAGTCCTGATGTTTCTTCAGGTGCCAGAAGCATAGGTGTGTGTTGCTATGGTTCCCTCCACCCTCTATTCATAGACCTATAGTTTACAGAGCACCCTTCCAATTCGTGGCTTCAGGATACCTTCTCTTGAAGGAAGAGCTTGCAAAAATAAGGATAAGCAAAGCACAAGAGTCCAAAGGTAGGATGGAGGGGAAAACAGGAAAGAAGGAAGAAGATGGCTATAAATGGGAGCAAAGACTAAAAAAAAAGACAGCCAGAACTAGAGCCAGGGTCAGAAGAGGATCAGGATAAGAAAGGAGAAACAGCACAAAATGCCTTTGATTAAAATATTTTCCAAAAAGAAAATACAAACACATTTTATATGCACCATAAGCAAATAAAATCTGTAATGAATTTACTTGGCAGTGTAAGGAAAAAAACTTCCACATAAACAAGGCAGCAGTCAGATGATATTTATTTTATAATATTAAATTACCTACAATTACTTTTGAAAGTCAAATCAAACTGGAACAATATTGGAACTGGGAGGAACACTGTTTAAAACAAGGGCTGATTTGCCAGCACTTAAAGAGGTCAGTCAGCTTTCCACTCTCCCATCCATAGCCCTTTTTACCCACAGTTTTCCAAACTTACCCCTCTATCTCAGTATGCAAGTTCCACTCTAAGGGCTTCTCCAAGGTCCACCTAACAGCATATGCCTTGTCCATCTGGCTGTACTGCCAGTTTGTAATCCCCTTCCTCATACCTCTGGGACCCTCCTGTCAAACCCACTTTAGTCCAAATTTTCCATGGAGTCCTTCCCAGCCACCCCAGTTCTCATCCATCTGTTCCTCTTTGCCTAAGGTATTAAGGCCTGGTGTTGGTCTACCCCACATCACATTTTTAGAAAGAAACAAAAAAAGGTGCTGCTGGTGAATATGGCAGATTAGGAGAACCCTAAACTCACTACCTCCTCCGACGCAACTAGATGACTAGGAGTTAAACTGACTTGCAGGGACTGCCCCCCGGAGGGAGGGACAGCTTAGGCATTCTCCCTTGGAGAAAGGAAAGAAAGAGACCCTCACAGCAAGCACCCCAAGGATAGGGAACCCTCATGGGGCAGATGAATTCATGTTACATTTAGCTTTGAAAATGAGAGGGGCCAAATTTCATGGGTTCTTACAATAAGGGGTGCTTAACACCTAGAACTTTCAAAAGCATCAGGCTCTGCTCTGGGAGAGGAAAGTAGCCTAGAGGAAACTGAGTCCATGCCTTTCAAGAGACAGCACAACCAAGAGCCTGCAGAGACACAACATCAAAGCAGCAGTTTGAAACTGGTGAGGATATAAAAAAAAGAGAGATTTGTTCACTTATCTCAGAGCATGTGCTAGAGTGGGAGAGATCCTTGGGAAATTTCTCAAAAAGAAAAGTGCAGGCAAGAGCCATTTCCTTTCCCCATTCCCCAGCCTAGCCAGAGCCAACACTTGCTACCTAGCTTGCTAACAGTGTGCTCACAAACCTGCATCCTCTTGCTTCTGCTTATCCACCCCCTCCAGTCCTGCCTGCCTCACTTTGGGGCAGCTGGAGGTCCCCTGTTGCAGAATGCAAACTGTGAGAGAAAAGAGCAAGAGAAGAAGGGGAAGGAATAGCAGGAACAACCATAAAACAAGTAACAAAATGGCCATAAATACATAACTATCCATAATTACTTTGAATGTACATGAACCAAGCACTCCAATCCAAAGACAGAGGATGATGGAATAGATTTTAAAATCTATACATCGCCTATAGGAAACTCATCTCAGACCTAAAGACCCATGCAAATTCAAAGTGAAGGGATGGAAAGGTATTTATCATGCAAATGGAAGTGAAAAAAGAACTGGAGTAGCAATACTTACATTAGATAAAATAAACTTTAAAACAAAGAATCTAAGAGACAAGAACACTATTTGGTTATAAAGGGAGCAATCCAATAAGAAGTTATGACAACTGTAAATATAGCACCCAAATACAAAAAGCAGCTAATCAATAGTAATAGAATAGTAGGGGACTTGTACACCCACTGACAGCAAAAAACAGATCATCCAAACAGAAAGCAAATAGGAAACAGTGGCTTTGAATAATACACTAGACCAGACATATCTAACGGATATATGCAGAGCATTCCATCCTGAAAGAGCAGAATAGGTATTTGTTTCCTGGAAAATGCTCTCTGAGCACTTGCATAGATCAACAAAACAGGTCTCAACAAATTAAAGACTGAAGTCATACCATGCACCTTTTCTGACTACGATGTTATGAAACTAGAAAAGACCTAGAAAAAGCAAAAATGCATGGAGATTAAATAACATGCTACTAAACAATGAATGGGTCAATCAAAAAAATCAAAGAGGAAATAAAAAAATACAGGGAGGTAAGTGAAACTGAAAGCACGGCAGAACAAAGTCTTTGGTTTGCAGCCAAAGCTGTTCTCAGAAGAAAGTTTATACCAATATAGGTCTGCCTATCTCAAGAAGCAAGAAAAGTCCCAAACAATCTAACTTTACACACAGAGGATCTAGAAAAAGAATAAAGAAAACCCCAAACCAGCAGGAGTAAGGAAATACTAAATATTAAAACATATATAAAACCAGGAGCTAGTTCTTTGAAAAGATCAATAAAACTGACAGACTTAACCCACACTAATTAAAAGAAAACAATAGAAAGGACTCAAATAAAATTCCAAATGAAAGGGGAGAAATAATGATCAATACCATAGAAATACAAAGGGTAAGTGATATTATGAAAAATTATATGCCAACAAATTGGACAACCTGGAAGAAATGGGTACACTCAGAGAAAATTTGAAGAGCCTGGTAACCAGTATTGAAATTGAATCAGGAATCAAAAAAGTCCCAAGAAACAAAAGTCCAGAATCAGACAGTTCACAAGTGAATTCTAGCAACATTTAAAGAACAGCCAATACCTATTCTTCTTAAAGTATTCCAAACAATAGAAGTGGAGGAAAACTCCCATATTCATTCTATGAAGCCAGCATTCTCCTTGATACCAAAACTAGATAAGAACACTACAAAAAAGGACAACTATAGGCCACTATTTCTGATGAACATAAATGCAAAAATACTCAACAAAATACTCAACATACATTCAAAAAAATTATTCACCACTAAGTGGATAAAAACCATATGATCATTTCAATAGATGCAGAGAAAGTATTTGACAAAATACAAGACTAATTCATGATTAAAGCCCTCAACAAAGTAGATCTACAGGGAACATTCTTCAATATAATAAAGGCCACAAATGAAAAGCCCATAGTGAACATCATACTCAATGGTGAAAAACTCAGGGCTTGTCCCCTAAGATCAAGAATGAGACAAGGATGTCCACTCTCACCAATTTTATTCAACACAATACTGGCAAGTCCTAGCCACAAGAATTAGATAAGAAAAAGAAGTTAAAGGGATCTAAGTTAGCAAAGAAGTAGTAAAGCTCATTTTTCTGCAGATGACATGATAATATATACAGAAAACACAAGGGGTGCCTGGATGGCTCAGTTGGTTGAGCGACTGCCTTCAGCTCAGGTCATGATCCTGGAGACCCAGGATCGAGCCCCACATCATGCTCTCTGCTCAGCTGGAAGCCTGCTTCTCCCTCTCTCACTCCCCCTGCTTGTGTTCCCTCTCTCGCTGTGTTTCTGTCAAATAAATAAATAAAATCTTAAAAAAAAAAAAAAAGAAAACACAAAAGACTCCACCAAAATCTACTAGAACTGATAAATGAATTCAGTAAAGTTGCAGGATACAAAAGTCAACATACAGGAATCAGTTGCACTCCTATATGCTAATAATTAAGCAGCAGGAAGAGAAATGAAAAAAAAAATCCCATTTACAGTTGCACTAAAAATAATAAAATGCCTAGGAATAAGCTTAACCAAAGAGGTCAAAGACCTGTACTTTGTAAACTATGAAACATTGATGGATTGACAGAATATTGTTAAAACACCCATACTACCCAAAGCAATCTCTAGATTTAATGCAATCTCACCTCAACCTGTCAAAATGGCTAAAATCACAGACACAAGAAACAATAGGTATTGGGGACAAAGTGGAGAAAAAACTCGCATGCACTGTTGGTGGAAATGTAAATTGGTACAGCAATTGTGGAAAGTATGGAAGTGCCTTAAAAAAATTAAGAATAGAAACACCATATGACCCAAAAATTCCACTCCTGGGTATTTACCCAAAGAAAATGAAAATATTAGTTTACAAAGATATATGTACCCCTATGCTTATTGCAGCTTCACACTAGCCTCTTTATGTTTTTGCTGCATAATCTGTGTGCTTAATTATAGAAGTTTGCCCAGACTGTGCTGGGAGTGTTATGTTACATATGATATAGACATTATTTACAGACACTGTTTATAGACAGATAGCACCTTTCCAAAATCTGAGAAGTCTGAATTCTGAAACATATTTGCTTTCCAAGGTTTGAGATAAAACATTAATATCTTTAAATATCTACAAAGGTGAATATTTATCAAAAATAATAAATGTAATCAGAGTTACGGATTTAGTCCTGGGCACTCTGCTAGAAATATACACAATAAAGATGATCCCTGTCCTCTAGGATCTCATGATCTGGTAGGAAGGACAAATGTTTCAACAAACCATCAGTGTACAACCCAATAAGGTAGACATACAAAGGAACCAAGCTCCCCTGGCCAACCCTTAGGAAGGCTCCACTGAGCTTTTAGTGAGCATTTAGGTGGGCTCTAAAGGATATTGTAGACTTCCCTCTCCTGAAGGCAGATCTTCACTCATAACAGTCCCTTGCCAGACTTTTTATCTAGAACACTATCCAAGTCCTCTTTTCTCTCCACTGAATTTCAAACTAAGACAACGTGATAGGTTTATACAACCCAATATTTTACAATGGAAAAGTAAAGCCATATGGTTTACCAAAGACTCAGAATGAGATTCTCTCTTTAAAAGTCCTCATTCTAGCACAAGTGTTTTCCTTCATTACCAACAATTTCAACTTTAATCATTTCAAAGCAATTTTCCTGTTCAAGACATAGCTTTAATCAGAATGCATTTTTAGGTCACTTCATGGCCTCTTCATGATTCTCTCTAGATAACTTCAGAATCATGCATAATCATTCTGGTTCCCCCAAGACACCTTCAGTAAGTAGTTAGTTCAACATTTTATGCAAAAATAGATACAAAACAGGTCCCTCGGGGTATCTTCAGCTAATTTTCATGAATTAATTTCCCAGGATTAATGTTTATGCCCCACTCTCTTTACCACATAATCAAATCACTGGAGTTGAAGTGGTCTAACTCCTTATTTTGCAGCTTGATTAAGCAGGTGATGAAATACTTGAATATCATTTGGATAGTTAGCAACTCAGTATCCACAATAATCCAGAGTAGATGGAGGACATTACAGATGTCTCATTGTTTACTTGTGTTCTCCCTAGTAGCTCATGTCCCACATCCTATTTTTATGTAGGAGATAAAACAGTTCATGTAAATACATGAAGGGAGAGGTGTGGAAGTCCTTGTCATTGACATCATTTTAAACCGTATTTAGATGAAGTGGACAGCCACCGACAGAAATAGACTAGTTTGCCCTGGATACGAGAATTCAGGACAAGGAAAGCGATTTCCATTGCCACCCCTGCTGCTATGCTGGATGCAGTCACTTCTTTGCTGTGATTACTTCTGTTCACTGGGTGGCTGGCACCCGTCTCTCCTCACTTCCCATCCTCTTTTATTCCTTCTTTCAAAAAGAACACAAGGAGCTTTACGAAATAAACAATAAGAAAGGAACAAAAGAAGGTAAATAAAAATGATAACTACGGAGTGAAGACACTTGCTGTAGAGAGCCCCACAGTTGGTTCTTAGCTATCTGAGAGCCAATGTGAAGAAAGAAACATGCTAACTTACATGGTTCCTACAGGATCAGATGCAAGTTTTCCTCTGATTAAATTTCTGCAAGCTATTTCTCACATGAGCTCTATGACAACCTACTCTAAGTATCATAATGGGCTATGCCACTGCAATAGTTTCCCCAGAAAGTCACAGCAGAATTCACCTTGCAGGCAATTGGGTGAATGTTGTTTTGTAAGAGATGAAGGCAGTGTAGTCTTGTGTATAACCTAGGGATCTCACTTCTTCCAGTGACAGGAATTTACATTACCTAGAAGCCTGGATATATAGCATGCCCTTTAGTGATCTTTTCTAAATATTATGTCCTCAACTGTGTTTTTCTTCCACAGGATCCATTCTGGGCTCAGCTAATTGGATGCCCAGATAAGGGACTCTGAACACGGAAAGAGTGATGCAGAGACACAGAAACCATCGGTTACTGAAAGAAGATAAAAGCCAGGAAGTGTCCAGTGATACCAATTGCCAGACTCATTGTCCTTCTCCCACGTGAACACAGGGGTACCCTATGTGGCTAACTGTCAAATTCCTCTGCCTGATTTTCATTCCATCCATTCAGTGGACTATTCAACATCCTTCCAATAACACTTTTACTGCTTAAATGAGTCAGGATGAAAAAAAGAAAGTCAGGATGGCTTTGTGATTTTTGTTCCAGGATAACTAACTGATACACTACCATGAAAATACAAGTAAAATAATGTTGATAAGGATATTTGGAATTAATTCTAATTACTAATTCCAAAGGTGAGGAAATCAAGGCTCAAAAATGTTGCCGTGGCTCCTAGTTCAAAGCCCTTTTCAACATACCTGTCAATGAAATGAGGTGTAAAGCCCTGGAAATTGTAAAGGTTGGCAACGGGCCCTGCATCAGTGCTTTCTAAATCTGCTTTTACCCCAGGGAAAAGTGAGGCCTTCCATTTTCTGCAGACAAAAACAAACATTGCGCATCAAGGTTTGTACACATCCATGCCACTGTGTTTGGGAGCTAGTGCTGCTCTGTAGCAGCAGGGCATGGAACAGGCCACTGGGCTGTAAGAACACCTGCTGGCAGGGACAAGAGAGCCAGTGCCGATCACAGCAATGTGCTTGTGTCGATGTGCATAAAAGCACTTGGAAAATGAAGAAATGTGGAAAATGCTAAAGTGCATTCCTTTTACTCAATGAAATAGATATATCAAAGCCTACTACGTACAAAGTATAGGGCATGGGATTCTAAATCTACTGAGATGGAGGAGCCGTAGACTCTGGCCTTAAGAAGTTTATAACTCAGAGGGGAGGACAGCTGTCACAGGCTTAATCCACCGGATGTGTTTGGCATAAGGGGTAGTGGCAGAAGATGAGTGTAATCTGGCAACACAGGTCAGTGGAGAGTAGGCAAAGAGAGAGTAGGTTCTCAGCTCTAACAGGGTGCCACCTCTGACTGCAATCTAGAAAGAAAAGGCATGAGCAGAGACAAAGAGAACAGTCAAGAGATTTGTTGGCTTGGAGTGCTAACTAGAGATATGCTCATGTTTAGGGAAAGAAGAAAGAAAGGATACTTTGAGAATGAAATCCAAATTTCGTAGCACAGTGTACACAACACTTCATAAATGTGCTTTATTTCTTGGCACTCCTTAACGTGTACCTGGATCACCCTTACACCTCTTTGAAGAGGCCTTGCTCTCTCACATCTCTGTACCTTTGCATATGCTACTTTTTCTACCTTCTGAAAGGCTTTCTTCTGCTCTTTACCTAAGTAACCTTCTTCATCTTTCCAGATTGTAGCTTACATACCACTTCCTCCTGGATGTGTAAGGCTTCCACCTTCTCCTCCGTGTCTCAGCAACTGGGGCTTAGTTAATGACAACTAGTAATTATCATACCGTCCATGGACAGTCTATTCTGTTATTTCTCTTACTAGGTGCGTGCTTCTTGAAGTGGACACTATCTCATATTCTAAATCCATGGCATGAAAGTACAAAGAATCTCAAAAAATGTTGATTAAAGTAGTGAAAGAGATAAATATGTATTTAGATTAGATACAATTTCACAACTGATTGTACATGGGGGCTGAGAAAAGAAGGAATTACAGAGAAGACTGATTTCTCCCCTGCCTAGAAAGATGGTAATTACTTTAACAGCAGAAGGATCATAGCAGAAAGAGCAGCTATAGGGAAACAATGAGTTCAGTTTTGTATTATTTAACCTGAGATTGCTATTGAATGTCATAGAATGTCACAGACCATTCTCCGTGAGTTCAGGCACATGTGTGAAGTAGAACTTAGAGATCTAGGAATCATCTGGTTGTATTCATGGGAATTAAAATGCCTCCCAGAGAAGAACAAAGTAAGAGTGCTAAGGACAGATAACTGGGGAGCATAGCATTTCAAAGATAATGCTTAACACATCATCCCATAGACCAGAGCTTCTGTCCAAGTACAGTCATATTGCTCAGCTGTAAAAAGTCAAGCATTGATATTAGGCATAGCAGAACAAAGCAAAGATTAGGGGAGGAAATAGCTACCGTTTTAAAGGTGATTTACAACTATTAGTTCTTCTTCCTGAGCCTAGAGAACCTATGAAGATCCAGACAAAAACCTATTAAAATTTCTATATTCCAAATTGGTATTTGCTTGTTTAAGTAGTTCTACATCATGTCTCTTTTCTTTACATTTATGTATCTATGCCTGGGAAAAGGTTGATAACTTCTATAGTAGCCTAAGGAAAATATAACAGAAAAAAATTTATTTTTTTCAATATAGAGTTACAAATTATCTAGAGATTTTCCACTGATATGGATTATACATGACTTGATTCCACTGACTCAGATAATTATTGACTCCAATTTGTAATTTTTTTTATAAAACAAATTTTTTGTGTGATACATAGGTTGATTTTGATAGTGCAAAAGGCTGTGATTTACCATGAAAACTCTTGGTGCTTTATAAATCATCCTGATGGCAAAGGTTCCACAGATTTGGCACTCTTGTCTTCAAGCATGCTATGTAACACCCTCCCACTATAAGGAAACTGTCATCAATCATTTCCTCTAACAATCTGTAGAGGAATACAGTATGCCCAAAGCATCAGGAACAGACACTGCCCTGTCTTTGGATGAAGTCTCTTCATGAAAATTCCTGGCCATTTTTAGCCCATTGCATCTAGTACTGACATATGAAAGTACAGTTACAATTAGCTTTCCTTTCCTTTGCTTTTCTTTTCTGTCGGCTTTTTCATGTCTTCCATAACTTGAAAAGACAATTGCTTCATTACTTTAAAGAAATGTTAACTCAATGGGATGGAGGGGATTAACCACCCCAAACGTATTCTTCAGTCAGAAAGTCAAAAGAGATCCTCTCTATCAGAAACCCCGATAATTCAACATCAGTAGCACACCACCCCTATTCCTGGAATACCATGATGTACCTACAGTCCACGGAAAAGGAGTTGGGAACCATCAGTAAGCAGCAATCAGAGAGCATAAGCTTTGGGGTTAGAAGACCATCTACGGATCCAGACTCAGAAAATTAATAGCTATATCATTTTGGTAAGTTATTTGACTTCTTTCAGTCTTTTCTCCTTGTCAAAATGGGAGCAACAATATAAATTCTGTGAGGTTGCCACAAGGCTGTGATGTTTGCATTGTTCTAGCACAGAACCCTGCTATACACTAAGCGCCCTGATAGTTCTGTAATACGTCAGGCACAGATGAAGCCTCAGGTATTACATTATAATATTATATTAATTACATTATATTATATTATTATATTATATGTTATAATGGTATTACATTAATAACAGGAGATAAAAAGATGAGGTATTGAAATAGCTACAATATACTGCATCCCATTGGCCACTGTTAATGGTATCCAATTAGGAGGTTTGCCTTTGAGAAAAATTCTGTTAACTTGTGATACTGGTTTCTAACTATAAAAATGATTGCAAGAAATCTTGTCCCAATAAATTTACTGCTTAGGAACTCTGTCTCCAACAGCAATAAGACATGGCTGTTGTTTCATTTTTTGATGCAGAGCTGAACTTTGAAGGAGTTTTTCTATGTACTAAGATGAGCTCAATAAAAACAAAATCCTCTGGATTAAGGTAACATCCCTAAGAGACCTCTGCCTCTGGTAGAAAGGCATTTACAGCAATGAACAAAACAAAAAGAGAGGAGGATTCCATGTTGCTTTAAATTACATATCTGACAGATCACAGAAAAAAATGACTTTTAGATAAATGAGCATTATTTTCTTGATTTTCTCCCACCTCCACAATACCAGTTCAAAGGTCCACTGGAAATATGAATTTTCTTAGCAAAATAAACCATTGTAAATGGTGCCAATTACTGACCACTGGCTCATCCCTTAACCATTGCTGGCATCGATTTTCACTATTCAACAGAATTGTGTTTTTAAAGATCACCAACATTTCCAGGGAAATGTCTTCAGTCTCTACCTTTCTCTGAAGTATTCAACCTGCTGACGCCACCCCACCCCCAGCTAGAAAGTCACCCTAATGACTACCTTACTTCTCTTCTTAGTACTCTGTGCACACTATAAAAGTTCTGCTCACTCATCATTAGCCACCTGTTTCATGAATGCAGGTATTCCCCTAGGTTACGTTTCCTTTGTTTTTTTCTCCTCTCTTTTATACGCTTTCCCTTGGTGAGCTCATCCAATGCCATTTCTTTAACTCCCACTCTGGCAAAAATCCCTCAGATCTCTATTTCTAGCTTTACCCTTTCACTTAACCTCTAGATCTGATTCTCAGTAGCCTGCTGGACATAGTCAACCGTGTGTCCTCCTTATTACACAAACATGATGTACACAGTATACTAGCTCTCCTATCATTGATAGCTCTCAGCTATCAATTCTATCAAATGAGTATCTTACCCAGGCTTCTCAATTTGGGGTCTCCTTTGTGCCCAGCTTTAACCGCACCTTTAGACCCACAATTTGACTTGTCTTTTCTTTACCATCTTCTCATCAAATTGGTTGCCAGATCCTTCCTTCTTTGAATTCCTCTGCTCCTTTACACTCACACAGCCATCATCAAGGGACAGGTTCAGATCTCTTCTTCAGTCATCTTTATACCAAATTTCCCAATTTCAAACTTGTTTTGCTCCATCTGCTAAACTCTCTGGCATAGATTAATTTTCTAAAGCTTGGCTTCAATCAGGTTATTCTCATGATTAACCCATTTCAATGGTTTCTCACTGCCTTCTAATACAAAAGATGTGCAGCCTGGTATTCAAGAACCATCACACTGCTATGGCCCCTACTGATATTTCTATTCTTTTTGCTCATGATTCCTTTACCATGTACCCTCCAGGCTCCATACAAGTTCTCCAGGGTGTCCTGACTGTCCACCAAAATGTGAGCACTACTACTCTAAACTACAACCAAACTGAAATGGTTACAATTATTATTTGGCTACTCTGTATTTATGCTTTTACTCCTGCTGTTCCTCTAAGTATTCATCATCATCTCCATATCCTCATCGTACCCATCCCTTGACATTTTCCATAAAGCCTTTATGAAATGCCTATCTTCCATTGCCAATTCTCTGTTTCTCTCATTACCTCATTTATAATTATATTTTATGCCCCATCTCTTCTGGATTTCTATAAGGTCCACTAAGGCAGAACTCATGTTTATCTTTTATTCCTTAAAGAATTCAATGTAACATTTTTTTCCAAATAGAAAGTAAAAAATGCCATTCCCTTAGATAAAACTAGGTTAGGAAAGAACTACCCCATGTACATGGCTGACAAAGGAATGTGTTTTTAATTTTAGCATAAAATTTACCTCATATTATTTAAAATTTAGATATGTTCATTAATCATAGAAACTTATTTTTAAAAACTAAATTAAGATTTTACATTTTTTGAGGAAATAGTCAATGACTATATGCATAAACAATTCTACTTATTTGAGTAAACAACCAACTTGTGGAACATTGTATTTTTTTAAAGATAGCAACAAAAAACTCCCAACTCAAAAGCTCTTCTGCAGTGTGATCTTTCCATCCTACTTCCCCTTTAAGAGGTGGAGTTTATTTCTTCATCTGCTTGATTCTGGTTGGGGGTGGGTAACTGTGACTGCTTTGATCAATTCTGGGCATAGCACTTAACTGGCCTGGCAGCTTTTTCTTCTTGCCTCTTGGAAAACAGCCATCATGTCCCAAGTTGTAACTGTGAGGTCACCACACTGAGAAGCCCAAGCCACACTGAGACACTTGGATCATGAAACGCCATCATGGAGAAAGGTAAAGCCAAAGAACAGTGATCCCCAAACATCTCAGTGAAGAAGGCATGTAGGAAGTGGATCTTTCAGCTCTGGCTGCTCCACTTGCTCCCATAGGAGTCAGACACAAACCATCGAGCCCACTCCTTCCCAATTTCCTAACACATACAATTGTGAACAAAGTGAAATGGTTGTTTTAGATCACTACATTCTGGTATATTGTGTTAAAAAGCGATTTATAATGGAAACACTACTTATCATCACTTAGGGCAAGTAGAGGTGTGGTCATGCAGAAACAAAATGAAATGGTATCCTTACAAAAGAGAGTTAATTGTACAAACAAAGCTATGTTTGCAATCTAAATAATGCTGAATAAAACCTAATACTGACCAATTTACTAATTTTCCTTCAGTTTTTTCCTTAGAAAAAAAAATCAATAGCAAAAAATTAGAGCTAGTCATATTTTTTCAAAATCAAGCCTCCATTACAGAAGTTACACTCAAGAGTAAATTATCCACTAAGCTGAAGATCTGAGAAACACAGAAGTAAACAATACAGAAAGTTTCAAAAAGTATTCTGCTAAGTCCATTATTAGTTTATATAAATTACAATGTATCCAATACTGAAATTCCATGTAGCCATTAAAACTGATTATGTATCTATAATGATAAAAATGTACACTATATGTTAAATAACAATTATAAAACTGGAAGAACACTACTATCTCATTTCGGGTTATTAAAGAAAAGATACATATTGGTCTCCTCCCCTCCACACACATACACACACACACACACACACACACACACACACACACTTTTTCTGCAGGAAGGAAAGTATTAAAGAATGTATATCAATATGTCATTATCCTTAAGGGTGGCATCATAGATCATCTCTCTTTTCTTTGAATTTAAGGCAGCAGTTAAAGTATGCTTCCCAATTGGTGGAATCAGCATCACCTGGGAACTCGTCAGACATGCACATTTACAGGCCCTACCTTGAGCCTCTGATCAGAAGAAACTGTAGGTGGAGGCATCAGCATTCTGTGCTTCCACACTGCTACCGGACAACTAGATAGAAGCTAAAGCTTGAGAACTACAGCCCGACTTACTTTCTGATTCTTAAATAAGTTAATATGTTTCTGGCATTGCCTGATTTCTAAAAAGTGAGTCTCCTGGACTTCTAAGGAAGATAGAGTGGGAGGATCCTAGGCTCACCACATCCCACTGATACACCTATATAATACCTACATCAGTGAAATTACCCAGAAAACAGCCCAAACTGACAGAACAGACTTTCCACATAAAGGTAGAGAAGCTGCTGCTCCAAAGAGGGTAGGGATGGCGAAGATGTGATTGGGAGCCAAATGGACCCATGATACGGTCCACAGTGGATGCCAAGACCATGGAGAAGGGCAAGGAGCAACCCCGTACCAGGCACCCCAGACGTGTGGAACCTGCACTTGGAAGATGAATCCCCATAACATTTGGTTTTGAAAACCAGAAGGACTTAATCTTCCAAGTTCTTACAATCAGTGGAACTTATGATTTAGAACTTTAAAAATCAGTGGCTTGATTCTGGGAGAACAGTAGCATGAAAGGAAAGCGAGTCCCTGCCCTTAAAGAAACATCATAACAAATGACCACAAAAAAAAAATGATTTTTCATTTGACCAAATGACCAAATGAAAAATCAATTCAAATGACTTGAAAACTGCCTGGGGAAGGGGTGCCTGGGTGGCTCAGTCAGTTCAGTGTCCGACTCTTGATTTCAGCTCAGGTCATAATCTCAGGGTTGTGAGACTGAGCCCCGCATCCAGCATGGAGCCTGCCTGAAATTCTCTCTCTCCCTCTGCCCCTCCACTCCCACTCTGGCTTTCATGCTCACTCTCTAAAGAGAGAGAGAGAGAAAGAGAGAGAGAGAAGGGGGGGGGGAAGAAGCAGGAAATTATGTCTGGGGTATACCGTAGGGAGATGTGTTTATTCATCCCAGAGCATGTGCTGGTGGGTGCAGGTATCTTTGGGAGCCTTCTCTAATAATAAGAGTGGTGGGCACCATTTCCCTCTCCCACCCCAGCCTAGATACACTATTACCTGCAGGAACCACTGCAGAATAAATTGTTTTTTAAGATTTTTATTTATTTTTTAACAGAAACACAGCTAGAAAGGGAACACAAAAGGAGGAGTGAGAGAGGGAGAAGCAGGCTTCCCACCAAGCAGGGAGCCCGATGTGGGGCTCGATCCTGGGACTCCAGGATCATGACCTGAGCTGAAGGCAGAAGCTTAACCACGGAGCCACCCAGGCACCCACTACAGAACAATCTTTAGTTGCTGTGCTAACAGTGTGCCCTGCCACTGCATTCTCCTGTAGTCCTCCCCCTCTAGCACTCCCTGGTGGGAGTCCATCCAAAGCAGTACCACAAGCCTGGCAGTGTGCAAGCAGTCTAGACAGTGGTCAGCTCTCCAAGGACTTCTGCCCCAGGGAGAGAAGAAGAAAACTACACATACCGGTTCAACTGGAGGCAGATATCTGGTCTGACTGCACACCCTACCCACCAACAAGAGCTTCTCAGGAAAAACACATGGAGAGCATCCTACACAGTTTGGAGCTACCGCTACTCTGGCAAACTACTGTTCTAATTGAACTTAAAACCAAGGCAACCCCAGACTGGCCCACTAACAACACAGGCACCAAACCCTGCCCACAACAGGCAAAGAGAGATACTACAGATGACCAAACTGAAGGCAAACACAAATGAGCCACATTAGCAAGATGCACACAACATACATAGGAGACACCCCTGAAGAGTCAGGTTCCGGTACACAGGGACACGGCAGGGAACTACAGGACCTCTTCTTCATAATGCCATTACTTATAAGAGCAGGAGTTGTAGCTGACTTTCCTAATGCACAGAAACAGACACAGGGAGTTAGACAAAATGAGAAGACAGAATGAAAGAATACACCAAATAAAGAACAGGACAAAATTTCAGCATGAGAGCTAAACAAAATGGAGACAGAGGGCACCTGGGTGGCTCAGTGGGTTAAAGCCTCTGCTTTCGGCTCAGGTCATGATCTCAGGGTCCTGGGATCAAGGCCTGCATCGGGCTCTCTGCTCAGCAGGAAGCCTGCTTCCTCCTCTCTCTCTGCCTGCTTGTGATCTCTCTCTGTGTGTCAAATAAATAAATAAAATCTTTAAAAAAAATGGAGACAGACAATATGCCTCATGGAGAATTTAAAGTAATGATCATAAAGATACTCACTGGACTTGAGAAAAGAGTGGAGGATCTCAGGGAGACCCTTAATAAAGAGATAGAAAAAAAAAAAGAGGAGTAAAGGATGGGCTCAAACTTAAGCAACCATCAACATAATATATACCATATGCAAATTTTATATATAATACCAAATAGTAACCACAAATCAAAAACCAGTAATAAAAATATATAAAAAAAGATAAAGGAATCCAAGTATATCACTAAAGAAAGCAAAATAAAAAATAAAAAATAAAAAAATAAAATAAATAAAAACCAGGAAAGAGAGCAAAAGAAGAAAGGATCAGAGAACTACAAAACAACCACAAAACAAGTAACAAAATGACAATTAATATATACTTCTCAATAATTACTTTAATGTAAATGAACTAATGCTCCAATCAAAAGACATAGGGTGATAGAATGGATAAAAAAAATAAGATATTTATATGCGGTCTATAAGAAACTCATTTCTGACCTAAGGACACATGTAGACTGAAAGTGACAGGATGGAGAAACATTTATCATGTAAATGGATGTGAAAAGAAAGCCAAGATAGCAATCAATATTGAACAAAATAGGCTTTAGAGCAAAGATTGTAGCAAGAGATAAAGAAGGACACTATATAATAATAAAGGAGAAAATCCCACAAGAAGATATAAGAATTATAAATAATTATGCATCCAGTATGAGAGTACCTCTATGCATACAACAGTTAACATACATAAAAGAATTGACAGTAATGAAATAATAGTAGGGGGACTTTAATACCCCACTTACATCAATGGACAGATCATACATACAGAAAATCAACAAGGAAACAGCGACTTTGACACACTAGACAGGATGGACTTAACAGACAGATTCAGAAATATTCCATCCTGAAAGAGCAGAACATTCTTTTCAAGTGCACGTAGAACATTCTCCACAATAGATCACATATTAGGCCACAAGACGAGTCTTAATAAATTCAAGAAGACAGAAGTCATACCATGGATCTTTGCTGACCACAACGCTATGTAACTAGAAATAAACCACAAGAAAAAACAAAGAGCACAAATACATGTAGGTAAAATAACGTACTACTAAACAGTGAATAGGTCAACCAAGAAATCAAAGACAAAATCAAAAACTACTTGGAGGAAAATGAAAATGAAACACAATGGTGCAAACTCTGGGATGCAGCAAAAGAGGTTCTAAGAAGGAAGCTGAGAGCAATACAGGTTTACTTCAAGAAGCATGAAAAATCGCACAACCTAACATTCTACCTAAAGGAGTTAGAAAAAGAACAAATAAAACCTCAAAACAGCAGAAGGAAAGCAATAATAAAGATAAGCATAGAAATAAATCATACAGAAACTAAAAAAATAATATAACAAATCAGTGAAACCAGGAGTTGGTTTTTTGTAAACGTCAACAAAACTGAGAAACATTTAGCCAGAGTTATTAAAAAGGGGGGGGGGAGGGCTCACAGTCACAAATGAGAGGAGAATAACAACACCACAGAAATACAAACGATTGTAAGAGAATATTATGAAAAATTATATGACAACAAATTGAATAACCTAGAATAAAATGGATCAATTCCTAGAAACATACAACCTCCCAAAACTGAAGTGGGAAGAAATAGAAAACTTGAACAGGTCAATTATCATCAGTGAAATTGAACAAGTAATAAAAAAAACTCCCAACAAACCAAAGTCCAGAATCAGAGAATTTCATAGCAAATATTTAAGGAAAAATTAACACCTATTCTTCTCAAAATTTTCCAGAAATTAGAAGATAAAGGAAACCTTTTAGATTCCATTCTACGAGGCCAGCATTACTCTGATTATCAAAATCAGATAAATACCCCACAAAAAAAAAAAAAAAAGAAAAGAACCAAGACCAGTATTTCTGGTGAATATAGATGCAAAAAACCTCAACAAAATACTGGCAAACTGAATCCAACAATACATTTTAAAAAGTCATTCATCATGGTCAAGTGTGATTTATTCCTGGGATGCAAGGGTTCAATATTCACAAATCAATCAATGTGATAGATCACATCAATAAAAGAAAGGGTAAGAATCATATGATCATTTCAATAGATGCAGAAAAAGCAGTTGACGAAGTATAACATCCATTCATAATAAAAACCCTCAACAAAGTAGATCTAAAGGGAACACATAATGAAGACCACCTACAAAAAACCCACAGCTAATATCAGCCTCAATGGGGAAAAAGAAAGAGGTTTTCAACTAAAGTCAGGCACAAGACAAGAGGTCCACTCTCACCACTTTTATTCAACATAGTATAGAAAATCCTAGTCATCGTAATAGAAGTCAGATGGGGGAGAAAAAAGAAAGAGGGAAGGAAGGAAGGAAGGAAGGAAGGAAGGAAGGAAGGAAGGAAGGAAGGAAGGGAAGATAAAAGGGAGGGAGGAGGGAGGGAGGAATGAAGGGAGGGAGGGAGGGAAAGAAAAGGCATGCCAACTGGTAAGGAAGAAGTAAAACTGTAACTATTTGCAGATACGATACTATATAGAAAACTCTAAAAACTCCATCCCAAAGCTATTAGAACTGATAAATGAATTCAGTAAAGTTGCGGGATACAAAATCAATCTACAGAAATTTGTAGCACTTCTATACACTAATAATAAAATATCAGAAAGAGAAATTAAGAAAACAATTCCCTTTACAATTAGACCAAAAATAATAAAATACCTACAAATAAACTTAACCAAAGAGGTTAAAGACCTGTACTTTGTAAACTATGAAACACTGGTGAAGGAAATTGAAGATCATACCAAAAAAAAAAAATGGAAAGACTTGTCTGTGCTCATGGAAGAATATTGTTAAAATGTCTATACTACTCAAAGCAGTCCATAGATTTAATGCAATTCCTCTCAAAATGCCAACAGCATTTTTCACAGAACTAGAACAAACAATCCTAAAAATCGTATGGAACCACAAAAGACTTTGAATATCTAAAGAAATCTTGAAAGAGAAAACCAAAACTGGAGGCATCACAATTTTGAATTTTTACAAGGCTGTAGTAATCAAAACAGTACAGTATTGGCACAAAAACAGACACACAGATCAATGGAACAGAACAGAAAATTCAAAAATAAACTCAGGATTATACAGTCAATTAATCTTTGGTAAAAGAGGCAAGAATATGTAATGGAAAAAAATCAGTCTTTTCAACACTGTGCTAGGAAGATGGAAGAGCTACATGCAAAAGAATGAAACTGGACTACTTTATCACGCCATTCACAAAAATAAACTCAAAATGGGCTAAGGACCTAAACATGAGACCTGAAAACATGAAAATCCTAGAAGAGAACACAGGAAGTAATTTCTCTGATATTGACTGTAACATCTTTCTAGGTGTATCTCCTTAGGCAAGGTAAAACAAAGCAAAATTAAACTATAGGGACTACATCAAAACAAAAAGCTTCTGCACAATGAAAGAAATAATCAAGAAAACTAAAAGACAGCTTACTGAATGGGAGAAGATATTTCCAAATGAAGTATCTGATAAATGGTTATTAGTACCTAAAATATATAAGGAATCTATATAACTCAATACCAAAACAAGAAATAATCCAATTAAAACATGGGCAGATGACATCTACAGACATTTTTCCAAAGAAGACCTATAAATGGCCAACATGTGAAAAGATGCTTAACATCTGAGGAATGCAAATCAAAACCATAGTGAGATAATACCTCACACTTGTCAGAGTAGCTCAAATCAAAAACACAAGAAACAACAAGTACTGGCATGGATGTAGAGTAAAAAGGAACCCTCGTGCCCTGTTGGTGAGACTGCAAACCTGTGCAGCCACTGTGAAAAGCAGTATGGAGTTTCCTAAAAAATTAGAAATAGAATTATCCTATGATTCAGTCATTCCACAGAGTATTTACCCAAATGATACAGAAACACTACTTTGAAAAGATATGTGCACCCCTATGTTTACTGCAGTATTATTTATAATAGCCTAATTATGGAAGCAACCCATGGGTCCATCAATAGATGAATGGATAAAGAATATGTGAGAGAGATATATATGTATATAACATTACCTAGCCATAAAAAGAATGGAATTTTGCTATTTGGAACAACATGGATGCATCTAAGGGGTATACTGCTCAGTGAAATAAGTCAGTGAGAGAAAAACGAATTCCATGTAACTTCACTCATATGTGGAATTTGGATGCAAGGCTCAGTCCCAGGACCCCAAGATCATGACCTAAGCCAAAGGCAGACAACTGAGAAATCCTGGAATTACATTTTTTTAAAGTGAATGTTTCCTTTGTAAAAAGTTTAAATAGCTATTTAAAACAAAATCAAAGTAAAAGAAGGTTAAGGTGGTATGCACATGAATTTTCCCCCCTTTCTTTTATTCTGTTGTTCATACACTTTACACCTTGTTATTTTGCAACCCTTCATCTCTCTATACCTAGTTCCCAGTTCAGGTTTTGGTTTTTTTTGTTTGTTTGTTTTGTTTTTTTGTTTTTTTGCTCTAATTTGCGTGTTTTTTTTACCTGTTCATTAAGTTTTAATTTCAAGCTGCTTTATTTTTTACTTCTTAAAGGTTTCATTTTATTTTAAAATCTCTCTACTTTTTTTCATAATAGCCTCTTTTTCCCTTTGGGGTGTGTCCTTGTTTTTCATCTCTCATCATTCTACGTACACATTATGCTAGTCTCTTTGAGATCATTCTTGTACTTTAAGCTTTTTTTTTTTTTTTTGGTATGCTAATTGCCGTGTTTGTTCTACCTGCTGAATGACCCTCCTTCATGGTGGACGTTTTCATCATATAGTTTGTAACTTTTTTTTTTATTCTGAGGTTATGTTTAGACTATAGTGTAAGAGCCAAAGCTCTTTTTCTCATGGGAACCCCTTTTTATTATTATTGTTCTGTGTCTGAGGCCAAAATAGCTGAATTAGTTGTTATTTCCTTCCAACTTGGGTAAATTTCCTGGTTGCCCCTTCGGTTAGGGTCCAGACCTTCCAGAACATAGGCCTTATATGGAGTGTCACTTACCCTTCAGTTCACACCATGCCATCTCCCAGCCACCCTGTGATGGGAGGACCTGATCATCTCCCAAACTGTGAGGACATCACATCTTGAGTTCACCCTTGCTGGTTTCATGTCTTCTCACATTTTTTCCCCCTTCAAGGCCAAAAATTATTAAATGCTTATGGTGGAGGGAAATTTCATATTGGTTCAGTCTGTCATATTGATGGAGTCTCCACATTTTCTTTACTATTGTTATATTGCTCTTGCAATTATTTCTTAATTCAGTCATTAAAAATGGGCTCTGCTGAATACAGTATCTCAGATTCAAATCTATGGACTGTTAATTAGAACAGTTACGTTTGATTCTAGGAGCTGAAGTCTTATTAAAGCAAATAACACTCAAACCTCAATGAGTTGGGATTTTATTTTATTTTTTGGTATAGAGTATTGCTAGGGGTTCAAATAGCTCTTTCTAGGAAGAATTATAACTCAGAGCAATTTTAACCAGTGTAAAAACCACTAGAAGCAGAAAATTAAAATATCACTTATTCCTATGAAAGGCAAGATAGTCTATTCGATATGTTAAATGCCACCTGTAATCACTTAGTAATCTCTTTTCCTAAGTTGCTAGTAATATGGTAATTTATTAATTTAGCAATATGGTAAAGAGGAACTAGTCCTGTTTAAGCAGTAGGACAGAGTAAGCTTGAATACCAGATCTCCTGTTACGAGCTGTGCGAACTTGTACAAAACTTAATCTGATATTAACAATACATTATTTTAGAGTTATGATGATCAGAAGATAGATGCTGCTTAATAACCATTAGTTATTTTTATTGATTTTGTTATTAATAGTGGATTGGCTAAGAGCAGCATTTCTCAAAATGCAGTCCAAGACAGAAGCTTATCAATCACCCATGATGCTTGTTTGAATCTTCATTTATTTATTTGAGAGAGAGAGAGAGAGAGAAAGCATGCACAGTGGGGGAGGGGAGAGGGAGAGAGAAACTGAAACAGACTCAACACCAAGTCCAACCCAGGCTTGATCTCACCACCCTGAGATCATGACCTGAGCCAAAACCAAGAGCTGGATGGTTAACTGCCTGTGCTACCCAGGCATTCTGAATCTCCATTTTAACAATCCCTACTGATGATGCTTCTTCACATTCAAGCCTGAGATTAACTGGTTAAAAGTAAAAGTAACGAATTTTATGAGAAAACATAGGGATAATATAACATAAAAATATAAATTCCATTTGTGATGAAGAATAATGAAAACCAAAGACACCTTATATCAACTATAGGATATGTACTCAATTGTCTCCTTCTCCAGAAGGACAGGAGTTTTGTGCACTTTAATGGTGAGTGATATCCCAGCTTTAAGAGAACACAGCAGAAGAAAATCACATCTACCCAGCCACTCAAGTCTGAGACACCATCATCTTTTACCAGGACCATTGCATTAACCCCTTGATTGGTTTCAAATGTCATCATCTTAGAAAAGCTTTCCATGGCCTCCCTATCTAAAATAGCATCATCTGGTCTCCACTCTGTTTTCTTTACCCTCTACTGCTTTTCTCCACAGTACATAACAAAGATCATATGCATTCATACATAAATATTACATAATAGATAATTATTAGTTTTTCTGGATCTATATTGTCTTACTAGGCCATAAAACTATGAGAACAGGAACTTTGTTTTGTTAACTGCTGTATCCCTGGTGCCTAGAAGAGGGCCTGGCATATGCAGAGGCTTGACAAATATTACCTGAATTAATACATGAAAGGATTTAAGGAAGACCTCTTTTCTGTTTGGATTATTAGAAAGGATAGAGGATTCCTAGAGAGAATAGAAAAATAATCTGGAGAGAAGATGCCCTATGGATATTGCAGAAATCAAACCAGTGTCATGAGTTTGATGTGGGGAAGAATTTCCAGCAAAGGGGGAAAAAATGGAAGAACTTATGAGACTCTGGAAGTATTTGACAGAAATCAGTTTCTTACAACAGAAGGGCAAACCAGGGCTTCTGGAATAACAGCAGTAGCAGTGATACAAGAAAAGCTATTGAGACTTCAGCAAGTATGAGGTCATGTTCTGGTGATGGATGCTTGTGAACCATTTTCTCTGCCAGGTGCTAGGTTTCCTACCTGGGACAAGTATCCCCAATATAAGAGACTAAAGATCCACTTCTGATGACTGACCCAGGGAGAAAGACCCATTTGTAAAAATATAAAACTATTTCCCTACAAACTTGTGAAACCCTGGAATGCACAAGGAGTAAGTTTTTTCTTTCGTCCTTTTCTCTAAAGTACTCGCCTTTGAAAAAGGAAGGATCACATACAAATGAATAGCTAGCTAAAAAGAGAAACACACTACAATTTGTTTTTCTGGATGATGACTAATTTTAGAATAATTGGATCCTGGCAGGGACAGAACACAATCTCAAGGAGACAAAGAATGAAGTATTTGGCAGCCTTGTCCACTGGATGAAGATGTTGTAAACCCAGATAAAATCAGATACAAAAGAGAACAACAGATGGAATACAGAAGAAAAGAACTGCAGTGGAGGATAGAGTTCAGTAAGGCCACAGGAAAATTAAGGGAAAGGGAAATTAAGTCTACTATTTAGATCCTTAACTGCTTGTGAATCAGAACATTCATTCTGATACAGAAGAGTAAATGTGATCTCTTTATTATTAAGTCTTTGCAAGAAGATTCTCAGGACTGAACACATACTGATTAAAACAGAGAGAGTGAGTGTGTGTTGGTTCCTATTTGGTTCCAAAAAGTTAAACATAGAATTACCTTGTGACCCAGCAATTTTACTCCTAGGTCAATATCCTAAAGAATGGAAAATATGTATGTGTTCAAACGAATACATGTTCAGAAATATGCATTAGTAGCTCTATTCACAGTAGCCAAAAGTGGAAACAACCAGAAATCCATCAGTGGATGGACTGATAATCAAAAGGTGATTTATAGGGGGGGTCAAGATGGCGGAAGGCCAGGTGACCGCATTTCGGGGACTTCCCTGAAGAGAGCTAAATTCCAGCAAAAAAACCACTACAAGACCACCGTGAACACCCATGAAACCAGCCTGAAATGTGATATTTCCCACTTCTGGACCGCCACGAGAGACAAAGAACATCGGCAAAAAGGTAGAAACAAATTGGAGGGTCTGGAGGCTTGCCCCCAGAGACAGGGGAGTGGGGGAGGAAGCCCGCAG